>JAHBCN010010375.1:0-31841 GCA_019359885.1 Listronotus oregonensis | reverse complement strand
GAAATTTAAACAGAGTAGGATGTTTTTTTGGGGTAAGAAAAGTTTCATTTTCCACCGTTTTTAAACTTGGGTTGCAGACTTTATAAGTGGTCACACGAGCACTGAAGATGTCGGCCTTTTAAAGAAATGACGCAGAATGTTTATAAAATCGTTTTGAATGATCACCGGCTGAATTTGGATAAGATAGCTGAGGCTGTGGTCATATCGAAGAAGCAAAGTCACCATATTTTAACAAAAGTTTAATATTCAACCGCTTGATGGGTGGCACGGTTATTACTTCAGAGTCAAATCTCATTCGCATGACCATACCAGAGGGGTGTTTGACACTGTTTAAGCGTTTCCCAACTTAATTTTTTTGC
The DNA here is from genome assembly GCA_019359885.1 of Listronotus oregonensis. NCBI lineage: Eukaryota > Metazoa > Arthropoda > Insecta > Coleoptera > Curculionidae > Listronotus > Listronotus oregonensis. Next base: position 31,482 of record JAHBCN010010375.1, on the reverse strand, counting down.
CAATTTTTTACTGTCAATGAAACTTGGATACGCCACTGTACGCTGAAGAAAACCCACAACCAAAGCGCCGGGCGCCGTTTCCAAAGAAGGAAAGGCTTTCATCACAAAAGATTATATTAACAATTTTTGGGATGATAAAGGCAAAAAAAAAAATTATTAATTTGAGTATTACGCCAACTATGACCAGTTAAACCAGAATATTCACGAAAACGCCCCTTTGGCAAAAAAGAAAATTCTGTACCACCAGGACTAGTGATAGAAGTTTGGGAAAAAATATTTGGAAATGTTTGGAAATATATCAAAACTTTGAAAATATTGGAAATATAAAAAAAACTACAAAATTAAAAAGAATTAAACATTTAATGAAAGTTTATTACGGGGTAATAATAAAATGGTCAGGATTTGGCCGGATGTTCATAAGGTTCCCAAAGTTATTTTAAGTAACGAGTTAAATTTTTAAAGTATTCAAAACCAGGCAAAAAATATCTGTCTTAAAATCTAAGTACGAATGGAATTTGGTACGACAAATGCGTGAAGGGAAAAAAGTTAAAAACAAAATAATTTATTAATCAACAATATAAAATACAGTCGCTACTGAGGTAGCAATGGATGACACGATAGACCCATATATTAGATTTTTTAGCGTAACTTTTTTTTATCTGATAGCAAATTTTGATTTTAAATTTTTTTAAAAGGGTTATTTTACATGAGTGGAATAATTATTCACAAGTTAAAACCAAAAGCCATTATTATAAATAAAAATTTGAGTATTTATAATAAAAGAAAATAGTAAAATTTCTAAAAAAGTAATTATTCGACCACAAGACATGAGTTGTAACCTTTTAAATCAAGAGCCAAAATCTTCATCGATATCATTTTTACCTTGAATATTGTATTTAGCATTAATTCCGTCTTTATGGGAGTGCAATTAAACTTCTTCTTAACAAGCAATAGCCAACAAACAATAATTGGTAAATTCCCGAGATCGAGGTTATATTTTGGTAATCGTATTTTTTTTGCTTTGGTTTGTTTTGCACGAATGCATACAACCACTACAAACGTATTATATTTAAGTTTTTATAACAATTAATTTTTTATTTAGTACCTGTTTAAAAATCTATAGATGAAATATTCATACAAATTATTATACCTTAAAAAACCATTTACAATATAAAATAAGGGGTTCATAAGAAACAGACGTAATCGTAATAAAATATATAAAAACCTTTCTTGATGGCTAAAACGTATTCTTATTTTGTTTTAATATTTTTAAAATTTAATATTTAGAACGTCGAAATTTCCAATATTTCCATTTCTGAAAAATTTGTGAAATATTTCCATTTACCTAACCAGGAAATGCACCTTACAAATCGCTTATTGTCATAGCAAAAAATTTATCAGTTAGGCTTCGAGCTGGTTTCTTATGACCCTTATTTACCAGATTTTTCCATCGGATTTCCATTTACTTCCGAATTTGAAAAAATTCTTAAACGCCAGAAGAGCTGGAAAAACAGCCAACAGCGATCATTGCTTTTGAGCACCGATGAAAACAAATGTAAAGAGCAAAAATGGAGACAATGTTGGAAATAAAACTTGTTTTAACCCATATTTTTCTTTTTCTTACTTAGGCTAAAACTTTTCCTTCTATTCTTGTATCTTTCTCTGTTTTAAATAAACATAAAAAATTCTTATACACATTTAAACATAGTTCTGGATTTGTTCTTTGCTACCTTAAAAATAATTTAAACTTTGACGTTTTTTAACTTTGTTTCCAATGTAAAATAATAATGCATTTATTTTAAATGAGATATATAATAAGTTGACGGTTTCCATAAAACTAAGCACGTTTTATAAAAAGAGAACCTTATTTAAAAAATAAAACGACGAACCCAACAGTGCCATCTCTAATCAAATGACAAAAATTTTATAAATAATCGTTTTTCTTTTTATAAAAGAAAAAGTATTTTAATTCGTAATGTTTTTAAACACTATTTAATCTTAAATGCAGAAAACAACATATTTTATAAATGAAAACAAAAAGAATGCTTTTGATAAAATCCTTTACGAATGTAAGAAATTTATACAAGTAAAACTTAAAACCCAAAACCAACAAATAAATATTTAAAAACCAAAATTTTAAAAATTAAACATTTGTTAACATCATTGAGAATAATTACGGATATTAGCAAAAAAAAAAGTTAAATAAAAAATTGAATGTAATTAAACAAAGATAATTATGTTGTTTTAAAATTTCCCGTTAATTTAATTCTTTACCACCAGTATTATAGATAAGAACGCTTATTTTGCGTTTCATTCAGAAAGTTATTAAAAACTTTTTCCCAGATATGATCTAGCAGTCCCATGTGCCTGCTTTTTTTATATAATGCGATCTTTAGATCATTTTTACCTGTCTTGGACCGGAAAGTACAACAAGACCGTAGGGGGGTTATTTTTACAGTATTATACGAACCTTTAAGGCTTTTTGTTTTTGGAGTTTAGTTGGTTTCGTCTCTTTAATACAATCAAGTCGATTTTGATATTAAATGACGAGCTTGAGTCGTTAATGTTAAAAATCCATCCGATAAGTTTTGTTATATATTTGAAAATTTTATTATAAAGTCCGTAGATCTATATCTACTTTGTCAAAGCCATGGAAAAAAAGGTATGGTTTCCGTTGCTAAGAAAAAAATTTTCTTAATTAAGTGATGCAAAATTAAAAGAAGACATATTTATTGGACCTCAGATAAGGGCACGATGATCTCCGTTTTCAAGAAAAGGAATTGAGATAATTACAGAAAAAAGGAAAAAGTGAAGGTTTGTCGCTGTCGCTGAATCATAACGTGTGCAAATTTTTTTTATTTACTTAACAACCAATCCTCCCGTAATGTTTTTGCATAATTTACATGTTTTATATTTATAATTAAAATATATTGGTAAAATATGTCTCCTCTTTTTTTCCTTTTAAAAAAAAGCGTTTCAGAAATTCACCAAATTGGGGCTCTAAATACAAAAAAAACCTTTTTCATTAATATTTTCTTTTACAAAAAAAATTTAATTTTAATTTAATAAATTGTATTTTGTCGTTAGAAAATTTACTATCGCCTTCGAAATTAAAGTCCGTTATGTTTTTTATACAAAAAGTAACAAATTATGATTTAGCACTATATTTGAATTTTTAAATTCGTCTATAAACTTTTAATCTCAAAAAATAAAAAAATCTATTAGTATTTATTTATTAAGAAACTTAATAAAATTCCAACATTATATTAATCAAAAATAATGAACAAACGCAGCGATGATTTAAATATATTGTTTTCCATTCCCTTTAAAAAATCGACGTCTTTTCAATAAAATGAGCAAAACCTTCCGGACCTAAATTTTTATTTTTGAATTTCCTTAAAATTAATTCTCTTATATACCATATCTGCAAGTCCCAAAAAATATTTTCTTTTATTTGATTTTCACTAGTAGCCTATATTTTTTGATATATGTTAAGAAAAAATATTTAATTTCTTTTCACAAACTTTTGTTCTGTTTGTTGTTGTTAAATATTATTTTCTCCCTCTAAAAAATTTTTTGTGTCCAAATATATTTTTCAAATATGTTGTAATTTTTTTTTTTTTTTTACGGTCGTTTGCTTAAAAAACATACTGGAAAAAATTTGGTCTGATTTTATCCCGTTTTTTTATATTTGCATTGTTGTTGGGCTCAATTTTGTGATCTGCGGGTGCTGTATTCCATCCCAAATTTAAATGCGATTACCTTTCGGATTCGTTTTTTTTTAGTTAAAAAGGCAAGATATTTGAAATTATTAGTTTGCCATTGTCCATTATACCCATTATATGTTTTTCTCGGCATTATTTAAAAGTTTTCCAAATAACTTTCGGGCAACAAGTTAATTCTTCTTCAAGTCCCATATCGGTCCCCCTGACATCCATTACTTGGCAAGTCTTTCTGATTCTGCAAATCGGAATAGTTCCCGCGCTGCGTGCCGTTTCATTCAGGATTTTCCCTCAGCCAGGAACCCGTTTTTTCCTACTTCTCCGTCCTTCCTTTTTCCCATCATAATAAGCTGTGGGATTCTATAGCGCTCCTTAGGTAAGTCCGGAAAACAGATTTTCCTGCACTTAACTTATTCAGTAGCATGTTGTTGCGTCGGCCCTGTTTGCACCATTTCGTTAGTCTTTAGCTGTCCAGGGTATTCGCGCATTCGCCAAACCACATCTCGAATGCTTCTTACCGATTTACTGTAGCGGCTTTAATTGTCCAGATTTTTTGCCCCGTACAGCAACATTTGACCTATCTAGGATTTTCCATTCTTTGCCGTAATTTTAGATTTCCAGATTATTATTTCAGAATAGTGGTTTCTTTTTTTGGAATGTTGTTCGGGGGTTTTCTATTCTACATCTTATTTTTATCTGGATTTAGATGCTCAGTGATATAAATCCAAGCTTTTAAACTGAGTCACTCTGTCAATATTTTTCGTATCAATCTGTAGTGCAGATCAAGTGGGTTGTTCTAAGACCATAAATTTTGTCGTTAATATTCATGTTACCCATTTTTTGTCCTTCTGCATTTACAAAGTTTAATGGATATTGAATCTTTCAGTTTATCACCAAATAAAGTGTCGTGGGGATATCGTATCGTATTTATATATTCTCCGTTAATTTGTACTCCCATTTCTATTTTGTGTAGCCTTTTTTAAAGATTTTGTTTTTGAATACATGTTAAAGAGTAGTGATTACAGTATGCACCCCTTGTTACGCCTCGTAGAATTTTTTTTCTTCCAAGCTTTCCGTTAAATCGTACTGTTGCTTTTTTTTTAGTATAAATTTTCGATAATTTAACGTCCCCGTTGTCCACCACATGTTTTTAAGATGTCTATAACTTTTTTGGTTTATTCCTATCAAAGGGGCCTTCCGTAATCAACGAAACAGACAAAAACGTTCTTGCGCTGGTCACGACATTTTGTAGTGTAGTTAAGCAAAATTTGCCAACCTAGTTCCCAAAGCATTTTTAAAACCAAACTGGGTTTCATCCAAACTGCCTCACATTTGGATCGTATTCTCCCGTGAATAATTTTGAAAAAAGACCTTCAAGGTGTGGCTCATAAGGGTTATTAGCCTATATTCACGGGAATGTTTTCTGTTGTTTTTTTTTGAATGGAATGAATACGATTTCAGCCAATCTTCCGGTATGTTCCAGTAGTGTACACCGCATTAAACATTTTGACCAAGATTCCAACTTTTTCTCTTCGATCATTTGTAACAGCTTTGTTGGGATGACATCAGGTCGGGTGGCTTTTGTTTTTCAGATTTAATTAAAAAAGAACCCCCTTTGGATTTCTGGTTCCGTATATATCAGCGTGGTCAAAGGGAATTCATTCGGTCTATTATCATCAAACAGTTCATTTATGGCTTAAACCATGTATCAAGGATTTCTTTTCCATCCAAGATATTTTTGCCATCAGTGTCAATTTAGATATTAGTGGTATTCCCATTGAATAATCCGCCACTTTCTGACCTTTTTATACATATTAAAGTGTCAGTTTATTCTCCATACTTCCCCTTTTTTTGCACTTCTCCCTCATCCAATTTTCTTGGCAATAAAATTTTTTGTTTTATCTCCTTTTGTCTCCTTTTTTTCCTTTTAAGTTCATTTTTATATTGCCGTTTTTGCTCCATGAAAATAAAAATTTTAAGTTATCCCATTTTCTGTTTTTTGGTTTATCTTTTCACCTTATGTTTAGTTTTTTTAGCTTATTTGTTTGTTGTTAATGATTTTCAACTGTATCCACGCTGCCGTCGGTTCTTATGTTTCTTTTTGCAATTGTTCAGTTCTTTCGGATTCTTCCCTATTGCTTTCTGCCAGTTTGAATTTATTATTTGGTGCCATTTTTAAGTTTTTCAAGTTTGACTGTAGTGTCGGCCACAAGGTTTAGTCAATCCAATTTTCCAGAATAGGGTAACCCCCGCCTACAAGTTCCTAAACCTTTTGTTAATTAATAATAATCAATTTGATTTCTTATAATGTGTTGGGACTTGGACCTCTTGAAGATATAGTCTTCGTTTATGGTCTGTACCATGTGGTTGGTACCACCAAGTTGTGATCCTGGCAGAATTCAAAGAGTCTGGCCCCCTTTTCCAAGTTCCCCACCAAGTCTGATCTGCTACCCTTTTAGCCATTTGCGTTAAAGTCTCCCCCGGACGTATTTTTTCTCTGTTCTTAAGTGTTTTCATTATTGTGTCTAATTGACTATACAGAGATTCAACCTTCGTTGGGCGCACCTTCTTCTGCCGTCGGAGCATAAATTTGGTATATTAAGTTAAAGGATTGCCCCAATTGTAGGGTAGTATTCTGTCGCTTATAGGAAAAAGTTAATTGTATTTCGTTAGTTCTGCCGTCACAAAAATCCCACTCCATTCCTGTGATTTGACTCGTCTCATCACCTCCGGGAAAAAGTATAAGGGGCCATTTTCGTGTTTGCATGTTCCTGGCCGCCATCTTAGTTCACATACCGGTTTTTTAGTTCATCCGGTTAATCTCCTGAACGAGATTCTCAAACCCCCCAGCTACGGGGAATATTTTAATATGTTTTCCCATTTTTAGTTTGGACCTTTCTATTTTGTGCCGGGATTTTCCACCCCCCCCCATCTAAGGGCTGCCCTGGACTGGGGGCCTTTGTATTAGGTTTTTTACCATAGCAATTTCCTGGGAAAAAAATTAACAATTGGTTTCCCGTTGCCCTTTACTGGGTTTTATTTCAGCCGCTCCTTTATATGGAGTTCGAGGGCAGCGCCCACTTGAATCGGGCGCTGCTGTTCTTTTTTCACCCCAGATTTATTTTGGTACCACCAATCGGGAACTTTCCTTTCCGCCACCTGGTGAGCCCCCGATGGAAAACCAGCAACCCCACAACAAGTTTTACACCCAATGTTTTGATTAAATGACGGATACTCCACATAAAAAAAAAATATAAAAAATTAATAATTATCGGACACCATTTTTTTTTAAAGTTTGTTGTCACCGTTTTGGAATATACTAAACAAAGATAAAAAAAATGACATCATAACAAATATGTATAATTCCGACTTTACCTTTATTTTATTTATTGTTTTTTTAATTTTTTTATTTTCGAATTTTTCTCTTAACCCCTTTTAAATCTTTTCTTACAAGCCGACTTTCTTACAATTTTTAAAGAATTAAATACCTATAAACTTTTTAATTGTGAAAAAAATAAAAGAAAAAAAATATAAAAAAACTTTTTTCCTTGGGGATATCGCTCAAAATAACAGGTTATCTACTTTGTTCGTTATTTTAAAGTCATATCTCATTCTGTTCAGAAATCATGGCGATAAAGACAAATCGGAGACAGGTAGTTAGAAGAAAAGAAGAAGACAATGGGGAAAGTCACACCTATAGACGAAATGAAAAAAACATTTTTTTCTTAATTGGGGACCCTAAAACCTAATATTCAAATTTGTCAGGTAAGGAGGATCTAATTCAAGGCTTAACTTGCACCCACGTCTATTCAATAAACCACAAATAATTATCTCTTATATTAAAAAACTAAATACTTGTAGATGCACCAAAAATTGTAAATTCCACAATCTAATTAAATATCTAGTCTAGCTCAAAGTTTTATTGGAAAAAGTTTCGAACCGCCAAACTTCAAAGTCTTGGTTAACTTGATTTTGGGTTAAGTTTTTAATTTAATTTTCGATTTACTGAATAATGCATCGAAAAATTTTTTCGTGGAAGAAAAAAGAAATAGCTAACCAACTTTTTTCGAACTAATTTTATAACTTACGGTTAGATTTGGGTTAAAAAACTGAGTTCTAGTTTTTTAAATAGGAAATTTTAATAATTAGACTTAAAAATAAAATTTTTCATTTAAAAATGTTTTTTGCCTATACTTCCGAAAGCTCCCTGTTTGATTTTTTTGTAACTTTGTTTTGAAAATATTTCTGAGAAAACAAACAAAGTATTGGAATTTTGGCAAAAGATTCAAAATCGCAATTTGCAACAAAAATTTTTTTTAAAATTAAAAAAAATTTAAATTTTTCTAGTGTTATAAAAAGTAATATGTAATAGGGATTAAACGACTGATTTTTGCACTTTTTAGAAAAAATAGTGATAAGACTAACTTTTTCCAATTAGAAAATTTTTAAGGTTATTAAACAAAATAGGAAGGGAACGATTGACTGAGCAGAACCAACAAACAACCGAACACAGAACAACCAGAACTTACCGAAAATTTAATAATTTAATATATTACTCTGTCGATATTGTTAAATTAATTATTGTGTTAAATATTAAACAAATAACTATGAAAAATCTAAAAAAATTCAAAATAATACAATTTTTAAATTATAAATAAGAAAGAATAAATATTTAATTGGTCAATATAGCCCTCTTAATGTTGTTAAATAAATTATTACTTTTAAATTTTGAAGGGGAAAGGGGGAAGGGAGTTTTTTAAGGGACTTAAATTTTGGAGACTGGGAGGAGAAGGAAAATCTTCTGGGGTAGAAGGGGTTTTATAGTCTAGACACTCTGGGTATAAAGGAACAAAAAAAGTGGAAAGTTCGGGCCCCTCTGGAACTGTAAAAGGATGAAGTTGCACTACGTGTTGCTCTGTTGGGACCTGCCAAAAGAGGAATTATACTAGCCAACTCGTCTGAGCGGAAGCCGTAAAAAATACATATAGAAAGAGCGACAGATCTCCTACAGCTCGACGGTGGGAAAAGGGGAGCTTTTTTTAATAAGCCTGGGAAATTAATAAGACGAACAGCTTTTTTCAAGTGGAGTCCACAATGCCAAGCATTGTAGGAGACACCATTCTCCAGACATGAAAACAATATTCTAAAGGGTCTGATTTGCAATACATAGAGATTATACAGATTGGAAGGAAAGAAATACTTTCTGACTCGAAAAGAAATCAAGCTTTTTTAAAGCTGCTGAGGCTATGAATGCAGTTGAGGTTATTCTTAAAAGTAACGCCAACAAAATTAAACGATTTTTGTTCTCAGAACTTGGCCGTTCATATGTAACCGATGAGCACTTCTTTTATCGCGATAGCAAACATGATTGTTTTAAAGGAATTCGCTTGGTTTAGAAATAGATATCATGCCATTTTTAGCATGTAAATAATTTAAAGCCGTTCTTCCGATGAAAACCATACTTTAGTAATAATGCAAGTTTTTAAACAACTTGCAGAAGAACCGCAGGAACTAAACCCCAGCAACCCCTATATCACCGAATCCCTCGTGAAAATCTCTTCTAATAATATAAAAATATACGGGGTATTCCATTTAAAAAATACGTCACTCGTGATGTAATTCTTTTGTTTTGGTTTCAAATGTTTTTTGAATTAGATTATTAAATTCTACGAAAAAAAATACACGAAATGGCTATATTCATTTTTTAAAAAAGTACAGGGAAGTTCAAATGACTTATACTGCAGAACCTCTTTAAATTTGGTTTTTAACAAGTTCTTTAATATAACTTATGCTTAATACTAATGCCCGGATTTCGGAACGAGCTTGTTTTTTTTTGTTGGTTTATGGCACTGGTTTAACCAACTGGCCAGCTTCTCTTTGTTTGACGAGCTTGTTCCTCATTTTATGTATGGTAAATTCATTGGCGTGCGTATTAAGGAGATATTAATATAAATATATTTAAAAAAATGTGAAATAAAAACACAACAGGAGTGTTTTACAATTTAATTGCATTACATGATATAACTAACGTCTTTTCAAAGTTGGTTTTGGTAAAATTGTTTTTTTATAGTTTTAAATATGTCTAAGTCTAAAAAAGCTCCTTTTTGACATCACAGCTTGTAACCGGAGTAAATCGAAAATTATTTTACAAGTCAGTTTTTTTATTTTGTAAGTGCCAAAAATATGTTCTATTTCTAAAAATCCTGGATTTCTTTCAAGATTTTTTGTACATACAATTTTAATTTGTCACCAATTTCATTAGGAACAGATTTAAGCTTGTTTATAGTGATTTCAAATACATGAAATGAAGGCACTAGGATGACATTTTGTTTTATAACTGTTCAATCACATTTGGAAGAAATTTTCAAAATAAATTTTAAATCAGATTTAACATTTGGTGCATTTATAACTTCTTTACTTTTTTTCACACTTAAAGCATCATCCTGTAAACTGTCGATAACATTTTTTACCACATTATAATTTATATGGTAATATGTTAACTGCTGATAGCCATATTCCCCTTGTAATAGCAGGTTGTGGTGGTAATGCGACATTAGGACACATATCTTTAAATTTCGTAATATGCGCAGGTGGCTTAAAAATTTTTTTTTTACCTCGATAACTAAAGTATCAATAAGTGGATAAGAGTTACGTACCATTTCGCATATTCTATGTGGGGCATGAGCTAAACATGTCAAATAAAGCAATTTGGGAAAATGTTCTTTTAACTTCTTCCTGCATTCAGCATATATGCAGCACTATCCGAAAGAAACAAAACGCCACTTTTCTAAATAATAGTGACTGACAGTAGTAAAGTAATAGTTTCTACTACAGATTTTGTCATTGTCTCACTATTGGTTTTAGAAGAAATTTACTGTTAATTAAAATGAGTTTTCAGGTTCGTGATAACTTAAAGGTGCAACTAAAATATTAGTAACATATTTTTCCTTGATATCAGTGGTTTCATCGACACTAAACCATAACTTTTTTCTTTCAGATTGTCGTATTTTGTCCATAGTTTTTAAAATGGACCTTATCAACATAGTTTCATGCAGAGTTGATTCGTCTGGTACTTTTCTGTGGTAGTATTTTTTTCCAAAAATGTCCTTGTGGACCAATAATTTATTTTGTGAAGAATATCAGCTGCTATAAAAGCTTTTACAAAATCCATGCAGAAGTCTGCGTTTGATACATATGTTCTCGTTCTATAGATTTGGATGCCCCCGGAAACTTTTTGGATATTTCTAAATGTTGTAAAACTTTAACATGTCGCTCAATTTGATATGGTTTTGTACAATTAAATTAACCAACCTCCAACTGCACCATTTTCTTAAGCCAGTCAATAAGCTGATTTAAAAACCAAGCGTAGGTCAATGCGGATGTCTGGGGCGCCAAAATTTTGTTCAGTTTAATGCTTCCAAAACACAGCCAGGTTCGCTGTCGCGAAAAATCTCTATAATGCCATCCGTTACATATGAGGACAAAGTTTTCAGAACAAAGAGTCATTTATTCTTGTCGGTGTTACTTTTAAAAATAACCTTAACTGGCACAAACTCATTACATCCATAGCCTCAGCAACTTTAAAAAAGCTTGGATTCCTCTTTCGAGCCAACGATTTTTTTGCCAATCTGTATATCCTTTATGTTTTCCAAATAAGACCTTCTTTAGAATATTGTTCTTATGTCTGTTCGTCTTATAAATAATCCCACGGTCACAGAAAAGCTTCGTCCTCTTGCCCACCGACGAGCTTTTTTTATCTTTGGACAGCTCACGAAGGATTTTTCATATACATATATAATATATGCTAGACTATACATATACATATATGCTCCTAAGTACCAGAGTACCGTGAGTGCCAATTTTCCGATGTTTAACCCATCTTTTTCCCCAGTTCCCTCAACGTTGTCCAAGCACTGAAACATGCAAATATTGCATTTCACAGCACCTTTTAGACAACGCGGTAGTGACCACCACGGGCGTTATTTTAAATAACTACTACCTATATATGTCTCCCGGCGCGGCGAGGATTCGAACCGGATCGCCGGAGCGGCGAGAGGCTCTGACCACTGCGCTACCGGAGGCTGTAGGGAATCTGTCGCTCTTCTTTAGGTATTTTCAGGCTTCTGCTCAAAGGACTTCAGTATAATACCTTCCTATGGCAGCTCCCAACGGACAACACTTGGTGCAACTTTTATGCACCTTTTTACAGTTTAACTAGAGAGGCCCTGAACTTCCTGTTTTCGTAGTTCCTTTACCCTTCATGACCAGACTATGAAACCTACCCGCAAAAGGTTTCTCTTTTTCACTCTCAAGTATTTAAGTCCCGTGTGAACAAACTCCTCTCACCTCACTTAAGACACCCACGAGACGTTAGTGCTTGATACAGCCTTCGTGGACTGTCCAAAGATAAAAAAACACCTTTTTCACTTTCAAATAAAAAAGTGGAATATGAAAGGAGCCACTCCAACTTCATTTTTAACTTGCACTCATTATTAATTTGCCTGTAAGCGACTTACACCTGTTTAAATATAACAAATTATTTTGGCACAAATATGATATGATTTACCCTCAATTTACCCCATTAACGGAACTGGTTTTTACGAGTTCACAACAAATAGGCCCGGGAGAGTTTTCGTACTGCAGGGGTTGCATTTCCACCAACAAAACTATGTTTGTGGGGTTAATTGCATAAATATGAACCCTAATAGAGGTGCAATCAAATATTTGTACATTTATAATGACAAAAAGTCTATTTTAATTTTAATTCATTTCATATAATTTATATAAAAGCACTATAAAATATCATAGTTTAATTCTTTTGTTGTTGCAAAACTCCTCTAAATTTTTTACTATTGTCACCATTTTTGTATTATTTCACAAAATAACACCGAATAAAAATACCAAAATAAAACCATAAATACCTAAGGAAGTTGAGTTATTTATTGCATTTTTATTTGGTATATTCTATATCATTTTAAGCTCGAAAATGTAATGATTTGGTCGATGTCCGGTCCCTACATTTAATTGATAAATTTGGGTCGTTTTAGATCTAGAGTAAAGAAAATATTTGCTTATTTTTTTTATAAAATTGGTGTTTTAATTAAATAAATATTAGTAGAACTTATTTATTTACAAAAATTTTATTACTTACTGTTTATTATCCATATGTTCTTTTTAAAACCAAAAAAAAAATAAATAATTTTATTTTTATTTGTGTATTTTTATGTATAAATTAACGAAATTTATCTAAAAAATCCTTCTTGTTTCTTAGGTTAAGGCATCTCCAAAGCTAAAATTTGCGTTACCAAAAACCGTTAGAGACAGCTGTAGTATATGTTCGATTGCCCCAATGTCTTGTTTGAAATTCAAGTCAAAAGCAGTCCAGGGTGTAAAACTTGATCTAAAAGTTTTGCATTTCAATAAAAGGATGTTTGGAATTTAGAAACAGCGCATAAACATATAATAATTTTTACACGCACGCCAGAGTGAGTTTCTCGTCAAGTATTTATAGAGTTTGGAATATCTTAAGAGCGTTTTCACACTGTTCCCGTGATGAAAAGTGTCATGCACAATAATTACAATTATCATCACTAGAAAGCTACTCAGATTATCCATCGCAACCTTCGAGCCTATACTGCTAAAAGCAATCTTGCAACTTGATCGTGCGAACAAAGGCACAGAAAAAAAAAATAAGACAACAACATTTTGCTCTCGCTCTCCGTGCTGAGTAGTCGGCAGGAATGGTATATACCATGTTGATGAATCAGCATGCTAAGCGGTGTATATACTCCTAAAATAAAGTATAACCTTTCTCGTTTGCTCTAGGTGCTGAGTAGTATTTTTAGTATTTTGTCTACTTCAGACTCTGACTCTAGAGGTAATATTATTAAATGTCGACACTTTAGATTTTAGGAAGTTAGAAAGTTAGATAAATATTTGTTACTACCTTTCTAATAAAAAGTATATATGTAAGTAGTAGAGTAGAAAAATGTTAAAGAAACGATTCTTTAATAAAAGATTTGCTTGTTCTGTTAAAAGTAAAAAACGTCTAATGTTATTAAAAGTAAAAAGTGCCTATTTCAAAACTGAATTTATCAATTAAATGTAATAAGCATAATTTATATTAAAGTACCTGTTAAAAAACCAAATTTAAAATAGTTTTACAGTATTGGTCATTTGAGCTGTCTATCGTACTGTTTCTTTTGAAGAAAATATACAGGGTATCCCAAAAGTAATGGGAGACAGAGCAACAGCAGATTCTTTAGGTCGAAATAATAAAACTAACGTAAACTTGCCTTATCACAATGTTGATAATAACTAAAATACAGGGTGTCAAACTTTTAATTTTGTTTTCGTTTTTTGTTGAGGGTTACTATAACTTCTATCGTCAAAAATGTATACCCACTTAAGCCTCTAGGAGCAACTGTTTTCGAGATAAACGCACACCTCGCATTTTGCCTATAGAAAATGAGTTTTGGCCAATTGTTTGCAAACTTTGCCAAGAAATAGTTATCAACACGCAGATTAAAAGTCTCCACCGGCACAAAACCCAAAAACCCCTCTAACCCCCCTAAAATGAATGCTTCTAGAGACCTAAATGAAGTATACATTTTTGACGCAAAGGGAATTATAGTAACCTCTTTTTTAATGAACAGGTCAATATAGTAACCTTTAAAAAAGTTATGCCTTCTAAAACAAGTGTGGTTGGCCGTAGCAGGCGCCCCACCAACAACATCAAAAGCATGAACGAATTTAAATTTCTTGCCTTAAATAACCTTTAAATCCCCAATTTTGTACCGCTATGTCGTTTAGTTAAGAAAATTGTTACGAAAACGAAAACAAAATTAAAAGTTTACCACCCTGTATCTTAGTTATAATCAACTTTGGGATAAGGTAAGTTTACGTTAGTTGCATTATTTTGACCTAAGGAATTTTGATGCTCTGTGTCCCATTACTTCTGGGACACCCTGTATATATATATATATATATATATATATATATATATATATATATATATATATATATATATATATATATATATATATATATATATATATATATATATATATATATATATATATATATATATATATATATATATATATATATATATATATATATATATATATAATATATATATATTTTTGACTTTGTTAAAGTACCAAACCTTATTTTTTTTATATTTTTTGTAAGGTAATTATTGTTTTTTTAATGTTTAAGTAATTTTTAAAGCTAAATTTCGAACTAAATTATTTATTGTCATCCGGCTGCCTTAAAATGTGTTACGTGGTCAAGTTTTTTCATTTTTCACTCTTTATTAAATTCAACCCATTTTTAAGTCCATTGCTAACTTTAACAACGCGATCGTTACTCGGCCGAGAGAGTTTTAGTTGTTCGACCCAGGTACGGAAAGTTAGTAAATCGTAACATTATTTAAACAAACAACACAAAATAATTAAACATCTATCGTAGTCATAAAGTATATCACGTATATTCTCGAATAAACGTTCTGAAAATTAAATCCCGCGTATAATTTTCAAGACATTTTCATATCTTAAAGTTTTGCTGGATTAAGGTATGTAGGTAGACATCACATACTCTATAACTTTAAAATAAACTTGGGCAAAGTTCTCTTTGTCTAAAACTAAGTTAATTATTCAAATATATGCCACTTAAACTGAGTGGTTTGCTGCACATTCACACATATCGCAGAACGTTCTCTAATTAACTATAGCATTCCCTGGATATCTTCTGTTACTGGTTTTTGATTGGGCTGTTTATTATCATCCGTTCTGTTTGAAATAATACGTCTCTGGAAATTTGCGTTGCTAATTTATGTCGAAATTTAAATAGGTAAGTTTTGGGTGGTAAATAGGTCGAAAAAACAGTTAAATTAATATTTTAACAAAAATAGGTTGAGTATGTTAAGTCAATATTAAGAGTCCATTCGCGCCGCGAAAATTGGATCCAATTTGGGGTTCGGGGGCATAATGTTTTCTCTCTAAACGTATAAGTTAAATGTAGGCTTCTGATGTAATAGTTTTTTAAATTTGTATTTAGTTTTTAATATTTTCTTGAGTGAACGTCGCCCTAAAATCGGTTATGTTTAGATACTATTTTCTCTTAACTCGACTCACATTTCAAAAATCCGTTATAGCAGAGGCATAGATTATTTCCTTACCTTTAAAATGGTGTATAATTTATGTCATTTAAGTGAAAAATAGTTATCGAAAAACGTTATCTCCTGTAGGCTTGCAATCGGAAACAACATCGCATCGATATTTTTTTCGTGTTTTTCGCTTCTGCAAGCGCCATTGTTAATTTTAGAGGAATGCGTTCAAATTTTTTTTTTTTAGATATTAAAAAACCCATTATTTAACCCCGACTAAAATTGATTTGGTCTATTTGTTTATGAAAAAATGCAAAAAAAAACGTTAAAAATAGCCACCTTTTGAAATGTTGATAATTTTTGCAAAAATATTTTTTATCCTATTTTGTCATTGCAAAACAAAGGTTTTTTAATTTTAATAAAATGCGAGGTTTTACAGGATGGTTGGATAATTTTTTGCTAAGGTAATGGGGTTTTACTGATTTTACAGCCCTAATCTAGAAGGCTATATCTTTTTTTGTTTATAAACATTTTAGGTATTACAAACTGTTTTTCGCTTTTTCAACACTTATGTTTTACTTATTAAGATCAACAAAATAAAGAAAATAATATTAAGTCCTTCGTTTTGAGCCTAAAAAAAGGTATTTTTTGTCAAAAAACAATTGGAGCCGGAGCGCCCCCTGCATAAGTTAATAACTTTAAACCAAGAAATATGGAAAGCTGGCTTCAAGACAAATATTTTTGAAAAAAGAGTTATTTTATTTATTTAAATTTAAAATTACCTAAAATTTGCAATAAACATTCAAAATTAAAAAAATATTAATTTTTAATTTTTTCCAGAATCATACCTTAAAAAAATCCTGAAAATTCGGTTATTTAATTATAACTCGAAAAATATTACATTCAGATGAAAAAATTATATTACTTAAATTAAAGGTCTTGTAAAAATACATAGTTTATGTCCTATAAAGTTTGTGTATCGTTAATAGTTTTTAAGATATTGACGCTTGACATTTTAAAAATCGTTAATATCTGAAATTATGCCTTTTTTTGATTATTTGCTGTTTAACCTCCAATATTTACTTCAGATTTGTGTTTAGCAGAAAAAATACTTTAGGAAATTCACATTACACACCCAGCACACACCACTATTTTTGTGGGGCCTGTGTAATCAATTAAACTTAATTTTATTTATATTTAAATTTTTGATCTGAACCCTATTAGACGAAATATTAAATAATAAATCTAAAGGCACTTTAGAAATCATAAAGCCAGATTGGTGTTCATAAATTCTTCAATTAAAATGGTATTGGCGAGAGATCACTAATATATCTGAAACGAGAACTGAAATTTTAGCTTCAGATTTATTAATTGATATGTCATCTAATAGGGTTTCAGATAAAAAAATTAAATATAAATAAAATAAGGTTTAATTGATTACACAGGCCCACAAAAAAAGTGGTGTGTGGGTATACGATTTTCTAGAGTAATTTTTTCTGCTGAACACAAATCTGACGTAAATTTTTGGAGGTTAAACAGCAAATAATCAAGAAAAGGCATAATTTCAGATATTAACGATTTTTTAAATGTAAAGCGTTAATATCTTAAAAACTATTAACGATACACAAAACTTTATAGGACATAAACTATGTATTTTTATAGAAACTTTAATTTAAGTAATATAATTTTTTCATCTGAATGTAATGTTTTTTGAGTTATAATTAAATAACCGAATTTTTAGTTTTTTTTAAAGTATGATTCTGGAAAAAATTGAAAATTAATATTTCTTTAATTTTGAATGTTTATTGCAAATTTTAAGTAATTTGGAATTTAAATAAATAAAATAACTTTTTTTTTCTCAAAAAATAAAGCCGCTTTCCATATTTCTTGGTTTAAAAATTTTTAAATTATCGGGGCTCCGCTCCAATTGTTTATAGTAGGTGTGGCGACACTCCAGAGACAAAACGCCTGGACGCCGACGTCATCAAAAGGCCCGACTACTATTATTTAGGAATTTTGTTACCCTTATATTTTAAGGTTTTTGCATGGTGTCATCTTCACCTGTCAAATGTCACTTGTCAACTAATTGTCAACTCCAATGTCAAATATTTAGAATCTTAGGCTAACTATATTTTAATATTACGTCACATGTAGCCCCCACGCTTAAGCACAAGCCTGCTTGGGCACTACACCATCATAATTAGGAATCTTAACTAACTATATTTATTAATTGCCAAATCCACGGAGCATCGTTATTTTGAAAATAAATAAAAAACCTAGTTGTTTTTCCAACAGGTATACGGAGCATCCCCCCCAAAGCTAACATTGGCCACGAAGGATTTTAAAAAATAAATAAAATGTTTAAACATAATAATATTATAAAGCATATGTTGTTAAATTTATAGGGTAGTCGTTTTATTTTTGATTAAGTTTATTAAAAATAGTATATTATTAAATATATTAAAAGTTTAAAAAATGTGTTTATAAAGATCTTTAAAAAAAAGCGGAATGCCAAGTTCAAGTTTAATATTTCTTCAAAAACGACTTTTTGATCATCTCGCCCCTTTTTACAA
This sequence comes from Listronotus oregonensis, assembly GCA_019359885.1. NCBI lineage: Eukaryota > Metazoa > Arthropoda > Insecta > Coleoptera > Curculionidae > Listronotus > Listronotus oregonensis. The sequence goes on along the minus strand of JAHBCN010010375.1, from coordinate 13,078 downwards.
GGTCCTTATATTTTTCGTTTATAAAACTCATTTGTCGGATCAGCCTTTTTTTTCTCTAAATGTTTTTGTGTTGAAAACAATTAGTTTTTTAATTTTAATTTAATAAAGCCTTTTGGCAACACTATGTATAACTTTTTTATTTATCAACAGATAATTCCCTTTTTTTCCCAATTCAGGAAACTTTCTATTGTCGTTTAAATTTAATATTACATAAGAACTTTTGGTACACTATGTATATTTTATAATATTCGATTGAAATAATTTATTTATTCTATTCAGTATGTTAAAACCATATTTGATGTTTAAATTTAATATTATTTTCTTTTTGGCAACATATATATAATTTTTACTATTAGATTTAGATAATTGTTTTTATTCTAATTCAGATTTTAAAAACTTTACATATTTGATGTTTAAATTTAATATAAGCATAAAGTTTGGCAAACTATGTATAACTTTTTATAACAGAGATTTAAATAATTTTTTTTTATTCTAACTGGGATGTTAAAACATAATGTCCAAATTTAATTTCAAAAAATTTTTTTTTTTTACTAGTATATTCATTTATCATACGATTGAAATAATTCGTTTTTAAATAAATTTTTCAACTTTTATCAAATTATGGACTTCGGTCAAAATAAAAGCTTATAAAAACATTTATAAATTTAACACCTTATACAAAACGTTTTACATTAAAATACAAAATATAGATTTAAAAAAAATTCCCTTTTTAAATAAAAACATTAGTAAGTTTAAATTAAAAAGTATAAGTTAAATAGTTAGACAAATCATTAGTATTAGAATTTTAACGGAAACAGTTGATTACGGATAGATGTTTTACTAAATTTTTTGAAACAATCATTTAGTAAGTTTTTATTACAATTTTGACAGTTAAAGGATTGTAGAGGGCTTGTTTAACAGTATTTTGAAAAAAAAACAAGATGCAATCATACAAAATTTTTTTTTTGCCCTTTTCACAGATACGAGTAAATTTCATAAAATAAATGAAATGGGAGATTCCTTATTTCCAAATAACAACTGTTTTTTCCCAAAAAACAGTATTTTAAAAAACAGTACTTTTTTCAAATAACAGCCCCTTTTTTCAAATAACAGCATGTATTTCCCAAAAAACAGCCCTGTATTTTCAAATAACAGCCCTTTTTCCAATAAATTTGCATTAAATAACAGCCCTGTTTTTCAATAACGACATTTTCAAAAACGGCACGTTTTAACGGCACCGTTATTTAACGAATTTTTTCAAAAAACGAAACCCTTTTACGGCCGTTTTTTCAACGGATGGGGATTAATGGTCATTTTTTACTACGGATTGCTTTCAAAATCGGTCCTTTAAAGGCACTGTATTTTCAAATAAGGTATTACTGTTATATTGCTAGTGATACAACTGCATGTTTTATCAAACCCCCATCACTTAACTTTGTCTGTGGGGTATTAAAATCTTGATGGTTTCTAACAAGTCTTTGGTTGGCACTACTCGGCTTACAGCAGTTCAACCAAGTTGACGACTGAATGATTACAAACGAAATGTATAGAAAGGGCAGACAAAGTGACTGCGTTATATTATAGGGGGGCTTCTGGCAACTGTGTGTGAAATGGCAAATTGATTAAAAGAATAATCTGCAAAGTAATTCATTACATAATATTGCACAATATTACGTGTTTCTATGGCTTCCAATTTTTGATTGGTTGAAGTGGATTATAATTTATCACGTTTTAGAAAGGCTTATCATGGGCCTGACCTTGAGGGGGTAACCTTTTATCTTGGGGACCGTGACGTCATCATGGTTAGTTGTGGTTTTTTCCTCTCCTTTTTTAAGGTGTTATCTTGTCTCCTTCCTCCTTCTCTCTCCAGACGAGTCTAAGGAGGAGCGAAGAAGGGGGAAGGAAACAAAAACACCCCTTTAAAAAGAAAAGGCACAAACCAAACTAAACCCTGAACGCAAAGAAAATCAAGGTCACCGGACATTGATAAGCCTTATTTACATATCTAAAGCGTATCTGATATGAATAAATTATAATCCACTTCAACTAACCAATCACAAGACAGTTGCCAGAAACCGGCCATACGAAACAATTTCGTAATATTGTGCAATATTATGTAAATGGTACTACTTTGCACGGTTGGCGTAGGAATTCATTTTCCTATCAATCTTTTAATCCAATTGACTCCGACCAATCACAGCACAGTTGCCAGAAGCCCTCTATGAGTATATATAAATACCTCGCTATATGTGTCAGCTCACTTGTCTGTTTGTATCTATACAGTTCGTTATTAGTAATCATTCAGTCGTTAACATGGTTGACCAACTTGCTATGTGTAAAGCTCGCAATTGGACATTTGTAGTGCCCACCGAAGACTTTGAGTCCGAACCGTTAGAAACACATCAAGATTTTAAATTTTTAATCCACAGACGCGAGTTAAGTGATGAGGGGTTTGATCATACACATGCAGTTGTATCGTTTGCTAACCCAGTTAGGCAAAGTGCACTAAACAAGTTAATACCTTATTTGAAAATACAGTGCCGTTATTGGAAAAACGGTGCCGTTATTTGAAAATACAGTACCGTTATTGTAAAAACGGTGCCGTTATTGGAAAAACGGTGCCGTTATTTGAAAAACGGTGCCGTTATTGTAAAAACGGTGCCGTTATTTGAAAATACAGTGCCGTTATTGGAAAAACGGTGCCGTTATTTGAAAAACGGTGCCGTTATTGTAAAAAACGGTGCCGTTATTTGAAAATACAGTGCCGTTATTGGAAAAACAGGGCTGTTATTTGAAAATACAGGGCTGTTATTTGAAAAACAGGGCTGTTATTTGAAAATACAGGGCTGTTTTTTGGGAAAAATACAGTGCTGTTATTTGAAAATACAGGGCTGTTATTTGAAAATACAGTATGTTATTTAAAATACTGTTATTTGAAAAACAGTGCTGTTATTTGGAAATAAGCGAATAAACTTCTAATTTCCCATTTCATTTATTTTATGAAAATTAATACTCGTAATATTCTGTGAGTTGAAAGCGCATTTATGGTAGAGAGATAAAAATTTTGTATGATTGCATCTTGTTTATTTATTTTCCAAAATATACAGTTAAACAAAGCCCTTCTGAACCCCATACCTTTAACGCTGATGGCTAAGTCATAATAATGTAATAAACTTACTAAATGATTGTTTCAAACAATTAGTGAAACATCTATTCCGTAACTCCTGTATTACATGTTTACCGTTAAAATTCTAATACTAATGATTTATTAAATATTTAAACGTATACTTTTAATTAAACTACTAATGATTTACTTAAAAGAATTTTTAAATCTATAGTTTGTACTTTAATCTTAGTTAAAACGCTGTATAAGTTAAGTTGTTAAATTGTATAAATGTTTTTAATTAAGGCTTTGCTATTTTGACCGAAAGTCTATAATTTGATAGAAGGGGGGAGAAAAATTAGAATTTATTTAAAAACGAATTATTTCAATCGTATGATAAATAAAAAGTTATACGTAGTGATGCCAAAGGCTTTATGCAATATTAAATTTGGACCATGTATGTTTTAACATCTTGAGTTAGAATAAAAAGAATTATTTAAATCTGTTGATAAATAAAAAAGTTTTACATAGTGTTGCCAAAAAAGGGTTTATGCTTATATTAAATTTAAACATCAAATATGTATGTTTTAACATCCTGAATTAGGAATAAAAAATTATCTAAATCTGTTAATAAGTAAAAAGTTATATATAAGTGTTGCCAAAAAGGCTTTAAGATAATATTAAATTTAAACATCAAATATGTATGTTTTAACATACTGAATTAGAATAAAAATAAATTATTTCAATCGAATATTAAATAAAAAAGATATACATAGTGTTACCAAAAGGGCTTTATGGTAATATTAAATTTAAACGACAAATACGTATGTTTTAACATCCTGAATTGGAATAAAAAAGAATTATTTAAATCTGTTGATAAATAAAAAAGTTATACATAGTAATAAAAAAGGCTTTATGCTAATATTAAATTTAAACAACTAATATGTGTATTTCAACACCCTAAATCATTTAGAGAAAAAACGGCATTGATCCGACAAATAGGAGCTGAGATATAAGCGAAAAACATATAAGGACCTTTGTAAAAGGTGCGCAGATGATCAAAAGTCGTTTTTTGAAGAAACTATTAGAAAAAAACTTGCGCAAATAGCGGGAAAAGTGCCTTCGGCATTCCGGCTGATAACGATCTTTCATATAAACACATTTTTAAAATAATGCCTTTTTTTAACACTTATATATATTTAATACATATACTATTTTTAATAACCTTAATCGAAATGCAAAAGTAAAACGACTTGCCCTATAAATTTAACAATAACATATGCTTTATAATATTATTATGTTTACAACTATTTAACATTTATTTTTAATATACCTTCGTGGCCGAATGGGTTAGGCGCTGGAACGAGATGCTACCTCACGGGCCTTATACCTGGTTCGAATCCTGCTAGGTTTTTTATTTATTTTCAAAATAGCGATGACGTCACAACGTGGATTTGACAGGTGACATAAATATAGTTAGGTTAAGATTCCTAATTACATAGATGGTGTAGTGCCCCGCGCCTAAGCCCCAGGCCTGGTGCTTAAGCGTGGGGGGCCCCACATGTGACGTAATACCTTAAAATATAGTTAGCCTAAGATTCCTAAATATTTGACATTTGACAGTTGACAGGTGACAGTTGACAGTTGACAGGTGACAGTTGACAGGTGACAGGTGACATTTGACAGGTGACAGATGAATCATGCGCAAACCTAAAATATAGCTAGCCCAAGATTCTCAACAGACGTCGGGCGTCGTGATGACGTCAGTCGCGACGGCGGGCGTCGTCTGGCTGGAGTGTCGCCACACCTACTGTTTATTGAAAAAAAGTACTTTTTCCCAAGGCTCAAAACGAAGGACTTAATATTATTTTTTTATTTTGTTGATCTAAATTAGTAAAATATAAGTCTTAAAAAAGCAAAAAACAGTTTGTAATACCTAAAATATTTATAAACAAAAAAGATATAGCCTACTAGATTAGGCTGTAAAATTAGTAAAACTCAATTACCTTAGCAAAAAATTATCCGATCATGCTTTGAACCTCTCATTTAATTAAGAATTAAAAAAACCTATGTTTTGCAATGACAAAAATAGAGAAACAAATATTTTTGCAATAATTATCAACTTTTCCCAAAAAAGGGTATTTTTAAAGGTTTTTTGATTTTTTTAAAAAAACAAATGGACCAAATCAATTTTAGCCGGGCTCAAATTATATGCCTTTTTAATACCTAAAAACATTTTGAATGTTTTCCTAAAACCAACAATGGTGCTTGCAAAAGGGGAAAAACAGGTTTTTAGCACTTTTAACCCTCCACCCTCCACCCCTGCACACTTTTTTCGAGTCTAAAACTATATAGTAATATTCAGGTAATCACCCTCTACAACTTCTAACACCTTTCAACCTGTTACAAATTAAAGTCATGAAAATTAGTTACAAACTGGGCTATTAATAAAATATAATATTTTAATGTGGCTGTACGAAAATTGTGGTAGTGGGAGTGTCTCCGCCCACCGTCTCCGCGTCCTTTCGCCCGATCCCTAAGGTGTAGCGTAAATGCACTCTTAAGTTAAACAGAAAGGTAAATACATATTTACCTACCTGTATGTATTTGACCAGACCTGGATTTTTACACAGTGAGTTCTCTATACCTACCATACATGGAATGGAGACTCACTGAACCCAACGTGGCTGTCTCTGCTGGTAATCAGGTTTTGAAATTTGACTGATTTTAAATGTATTTGACTGTGTCCGCCATTTGAAAATTGAAAAATATATTACTATTATTATAAAAAATTAACCATGGCAGATCTTTATCGCGCGTCTGACATCGTGGCAGATAATTTTAAAGGTACCCAAACATATGAAATGTTAAAAGTTATTGACCAGGTCTGCCATTAATACAGTTTGTCTACGTAAGTTTTTTTGGCATATGGAAAACTTTTTATTAGGTTTACGAAAAAAAGTTATTCCTTATTAAAAGTTCTGCGTTGTCGAAAACCTTAAATGCAACCATTAGATGTCAACGTTTATCAAAAAATCCAGAAAGACCTTTACTTTTGACAATATCGAAAATAATTATAAACAAGATTTTTTGAAATAACTTTTTAAAAAATCAAAATTGTTTATTTACCTTAAAAAATATTTTTTTAAACATTTTCTTTACGATAATGTTAAAAATGTAAGTTTGCACATTATCTTTTAACACTTTATAAAACACTTTAAAAAATTCTAAATAAATAAAATGTTTTTTAATATAAATTGACAATGTCAAATATTTAAAAGTCATTTTTTAACATCTCTTTCTTTATAGAATTTTGATATTGTCAAAAGTAAAGGTACTTAACCCTGAAAAAAAAAACACCTAAACAACTGGTAAATTTCGACATCTGGTGGTTGCAATTTTAAAGGGTTTTTGGGTCATGCAGAACTTTTTCTAAAAAAAAAGTTTTATTTGTAAACCTAATAATAAAGCATTTTCCCATATGCCGCCAACTTACGTACACACATTTTTTGACAAATCTCGTATGCAATTAATAAATTTTGACATCTGATTTAAGGTTTTGAACAACGCAAAACTTTTTATAAAGAATAACTTTTTTGACTTAATAATAAAAATGGTTTCCAAATTTCGCCAACTTACATAGACAAACTGTATTAATGGCAGACCTGGTCAATTACTTTTAAAATTTCACATTTTTGGGTACCTTCAACATTGTCTACCACGATAATAGACGTGGGTAATGGTTGCCATTGTTATTTTTCCATAATAATAATAGTATTATATTTTTAAATTTCCATATGGCAGACGTGGTCAAATACATTTAAAATCAGTCAAATGTCGATACTTGTCCCAACTGATTACCGGCAGCGACAGCCACGTAGGGCTTAGTGAATCCTCATTTCATGCAGGTAGGTATAGAGGACTTTTTGGATATGTAAAAATCCAAGTCTGGTCGGGTAGCCATTTTACGCTATTTAATTTAATGCTTATACAGCGTGTCCCAAATTGAGCCTACATGTATTGGTAACTCGGGAACCATTAGAGCTACAGTGTTGGTTAAATTAGAAAGTTTTAGACAATTTAATTGCAAAATTAAATCCGCTTTCAAATTTTATTTTTTATGGTTTTTGAGATAATTAAAAAAAACAAAAATGGTGCTTTTTTAACTTCTGCCTGTAGCTCACAAACTACCAATTTTACGGTTTTAAGATTACTACATTATTAGAACACTTTAAGAAGAATTTAATTTAGGTAAAAATATTTTTCTAACTTTATTTGTTTTTGAGATATTTACCCAAACTCTGGATTTTTATACGGACGCCATATTGGTTTTTTACATTTTTGGTTTTCAGATTGCTGCTTTAAAAACGATAATTTTTGTTTATTTGATAGTAGGCTTAGACTAGACTGCGTAATGGCGCCCCGTTTCAAAAAAAACAAATGATACGCATCTTATAATTTAAGCATGCATCTTATTTCTCGTTTAGAAATCCCTTTTAAATAAATTCAAGTTTTTATTATTTTAAGTATTTACAATATTTACTTTTTAATTATTCCAATGATGAAAAGGTGGATATGGCTTCTTTTAACGGTTTTTTTGCTTTTTTTTATAAACAAATATCCCAAATCAATTTTAGTAAGGCTCAAATTATAGGCCTTTTTAATACCTAAAAACATTTTGAATGTTTTCTTCTAAAACTAACAATGCGTTGCCGAGCGAAAAACAGGTTTTTAGCACTTTTAACCCTCTACCCCCCCCCCCGGGACATTTTTTGAGCTAAAAAAAAGTCATATTCAGGTAATCACCTTTTACAACTTCTAACACCTTTCAACCTGTTACAAAAAAGTCATGAAAATTACTTACAGACTGGGCTATTAATAAAATATAATATTTTAATGCGACTATACGAAAATTGTGGTTGTGGGAGTGTTCCGCCCACCGTCTCCGCGTCCATTCGCCCGATCCCTAAGGTGTAGTGTAAATGCACTCTTAAGTTAAACAGAAAGGTAAATACATATTTACCTACCTGTATGTATTTGACCAGACCGGGATTTTACCGTGAGTTTCATACCTACCATACATGGAATGGAGACTCACTGAACCCAACGTGGCTGTCTCTGCTGGTAATCAGGTTTTGAAATTTGACTGATTTTAAATGTATTTGACTGTGTCCGCCATTTGAAAATTAAAAAATTTATTACTATTATTATAAAAAATTAGCCATGGCAGATCTTTATCGCGCGTCTGACCTCTCGGCAGACAATTTTAAAGGTACCCAAACATATGAAATGTTAAAAGTAATTGACCAGGTCTGCCATTAATACAGTTCGTCTACGTAAGTTGTCGGCATATGGAAAACTTTTTTATTAGGTTTACGAAAAAAAGTTATTCCTTATTAAAAGTTCTGCGTTGTCGAAAACCTTAAATGCAACCATTAGATATCAACGTTTATCAAAAAAAAAATCCAGAATAAAGTACCTTTACTTTTGACAATATCGAAAATAATTATAAAACAAGATTTTTAGAAATAAATTTTAAAAAGTCAAAATTGTTTATTTACCTTAAAAAACATTTTTTTAAACATTTTCTTTACGATAATGTTAAAAATGTAAGTTTGCACATTAATTTTTAACACTTTATAAAACACTTTAAAAAATTCTAAATAAATAAAAAAATGTTTTTTAATATAAATTGACAATGTTAAATATTTAAAAGTCATTTTTTAACATCTCATCTTTATAATAATTTTTGATATTGTCAAAAGTAAAGGTACTTAACCCTGGAGAAAAAAAAAACACTTATACAACTGGTAAATTTCGACAGCTGGTGGTTGCATTTAAGGTTTTGGATCATGCAGAACTTTTTCTAAAGAATAAGTTTTATTTGTAAACCTAATAATAAAGCATTTTCCCATATGCCGCCAACTTACGTACACACATTTTTTGACAAATCTCGTATGCAATTAATAAATTTTGACATCTGATTTAAGGTTTTGAACAACGCAAAACTTTTTATAAAGAATAATTTTTTTTAACTTAATAATAAAAAATGGTTTCCAAATTTCGCCAACTTACATAGACAAACTGTATTAATGGCAGACCTGGTCAATTACTTTTAAAATTTCACATTTTTGGGTACCTTCAACATTGTCTACCACGATATTAGACGCGGATAATGGTCTGCCATTGTTATTTTTCGATAATAATAATAGTATTATATTTTTAAATTTCCATATGGCAGACGTGGTCAAATACATTTAAAATCAGTCAAATGTCGATACCTGTCCCAACTGATTATCGGCAGCGACAGCCACGTAGGGCTTAGTGAATCCTCATTTCATGTACGGTAGGTATAGAGGACTTTTTTGGATATGTAAAAATCCAAGTCTGGTCAAAAGCAGGTAGCCAGTGGCTCTTACGCTATTTAATGTATTGGTAACTCGGGAACCATTAGAGCTACAGTATTGGTTAAATTAGGAAAGTTTTAGACAATTTAATTGCAAAATTAAATCCGCTTTCAAATTTTATTTTTTTATGGTTTTTGAGATAATTAAGAAAAACAAAAATGGTGCATTTTTAACTTCTGCCTGTAGCTCACAAACTACCAATTTTACGGTTTTAAGATTACTACATTATTAGAACACTTTTTTAAGAAGAATTTAATTTAGGTAAAAATATGTTTCTAACTTTATTTGTTTTTGAGATATTTACCCAAACTACGGGCGCCATATATTGGATTTTTACATTTTTGGTTTTCAGATTGCTTAAGCTTTAAAAACGATAATTTTTGTTTATTTGATAGTAGGCTTAGACTAGACTGCGTAATGGCCGCCCTGTTTCATAAAAAACAAATGATACGCATCTTATAATTTAAGCGTGCATCTTATTTCTCGTTTAGAAATGCCTTTAACATAAATTCAAGTTTTTATTATTTTAAGTATTTACAATATTTGCTCTTAATTATTCCAATGATGAAAAGGTGGATATGCTAGAAATATATTTTAAATCTAACAGAAATACAGAAGCTGCAGCACTTGCATACGAAGAACAATTTCCGGAGCGGCAACAACCTAAACAAAGACATTTTAGATTCTTAGTTACGAACTTGTTAGCCTATGGATCTTTTGTGAAACCGAATCCCAAAACTTATACAAAAAATAATGAAGCAAGAGAGGCGATTATAACGGAAAACGTTAAAGATGATCCCACAACATCGGTTAGAAAAGTGGAAGAACAGACAACAATTCCTAAGTCATCTGTGCATCGGTTTTTTAAAAAACACCGTTTTCATCCATACAAGCCACGTATTGTCCAGGGTCTACAGGGGAATTATTTCACTAGACGAATCACCTTTAGTCAATGGTTTATTACTAAATATCAACAGATACCCAATTTCCAGTCCAAGGTTCTCTGAACAGACAAAACCCGGTTTACAAATTGTGGAAGAAAGACGGCTACAAACAAGGTTTGGCTTTAATGTCTGGTGTGGCATCATAGGTAATTTAAAATGCACCTTTAATTTACGTCTCACAATTAGATAAGACATTTATTTTTCTGTTTTAGACAACCGTTTAATTGGACCATTTATTTTTGAAGAAACTCTGAATGGAGATAGGTATTTGCTACTCCTGCAAGAACAGATTTTACCGACCATTAGAAATACAGTTCCGCCAAATGAAATGAATAATTTGTGGTTCCAACAAGACGGATGTCCAGCGCACCGTACCAGGGAGGTGATGGAGGTCCTTAGAAATAACTTTAATGACAACATAATCTCTAATAATGGGCCAATTGCTTGGCCAGCTAGATCACCGGACATCACACCCCCTGATTTTTACCTATGGGACACGCAAAAATGAGGTGTACGAGTTTTCTCCGCCCGAAACTAGGCTGAAACTAGAACACAGGGTACGAGATGTGTTTGCTTCCATCAACCGAAACACGTTACGCCGAGTAACCCGCAAAATGTTGGAGAAATGCGAGAAATGTGTGGAAAATGGAGGAAGACATGTACTGTGATTTTATTTTCTTGTTTACTGATACATTTTTGTTTTACAGTTTTCTTTAATTATTATCAGTTTAAGGTAATATTAGGAAGTATTAATTTTTGTAAAAAGCATTACTTTTTTTGTATAACTTTTAAATTTTGCTCTTGCAAAAGATCCATAGGGCAACAAGTTCATCACTAATAAATCTTAAATGTCTATGGTTAGGTTGATGCCGCTCCGGATGCGTATCATTTTTTTTATGAAACGGGGCGACCATTACGCAGTCTAGTCTAAGCCTACTATCAAATAAACAAAAATTATCGTTTTTAGAGCTTAAGCAACCTGAAAACCTAGACTTGTGATACATCAATGAAAAGCTCTTAAAGAGTCAATATGGCGTCCGTATGAAAATCCAAAGTTTGGGTAAATATCTCAAGAATAAATAAAGTTAGAAAAATGTTTTTATTTAAATTAAATTCTTCTTAAAAATGTGTTCTAATAATGTAGTAATCTTAAAACCGTTAAATTGGTAGTTTGCGAGCTACAGGCAAAAGTTAAAAATGCACCATTTTGGTTTTTTGAAATATCTCAAAAAACCATAAAAATAAATAAAATCTGAAAGCAGATTAAATTTTCAATTAAATTTTCTAAAATATTCTAATTTAACCAACACTGTAGCTCTAATGGTTCCGAGTTACCAATACATGTGGAAATTTGAGACACACTCTATGTATAGCAGGCAATAGGGTAAGGTGGGGCTAGTTGACTATAGAAATGAGTTGGGCAATCGAAATATCTCACTAATTAACAGTACAGTAAACAGTTTTTTTATAACCTTATTTTTGTTTTAAATATTTTGGTTGGGGTTAGTGGAGCCATCGCATTAATTGGGAAAACGATTTTTAAGTTATTGATATCTGATTATTGTATTTTTTTAAATGTTTTCTTTTTTGTAATAATCACAAAAAAGTAAAGTCGGCTTTTTTGTAGAAATCCTGAGTATATTCCAAATGTTGAGTTTAAAATACGTTTATTTTTTTTTTGATTCTATTTTTATGTTTAATATTAAAAAAACTTTTTATTTTACTATTACGTCGCTAAAAGATTATAAGCAAATACTTAATTGTTAAATAGTAATTTATTTTACGTCCAGTAAACATTTAGTTCATGGTTTGGATAGATTTTCTTACTACTCAGAATGCTCACAACCCTTGTTTAACTCCCCCTCACCTACGTGGAAGTTGAAAAGAAATGAAATAAAATGCATTTTCATTAATATTCCAAAAGGACATAGACAACGTCACTGTTTATAGTATACAAATAAAAAAAGGTAAAAAAACCTTGAATTAAAACAACTTAATACAAAAAATAGAACAAAAATAATTTAACAACAAACAAAAATATATAAACATGTTCACAAATATACTAACATTTAATCGACAAACAAACCGGGCGACAAACTAATCCACATGGGGAAAAACAATAATCAACAATAAAGCATGTCCGACTTTTTTTACTTAAGCAGTAGTAGCTCCTAAATGTGACTAGTAGACGTTGCGACACCTCTGGCAGACAGGCCGACTTCCGGTCCATGACGTCACTATTTAGGAATCTTAGGTTAGTAATATTTTAGAGTATTGCGCATGTGCAAATAATTAGGAATCTTGTGCTACGTATTATTTAGGGCGTGGTCAATCTGTCAAATGTCACCTGTCAAACGTCATATGTCAAAACCATGTGACTTGGAAAAGTTAGGATTCTTGGGCCATCTATAATTTAAGGTATTACGTCATCTGTCAGCTGTCAAATGCCAAATGTTAAACGTCATATGTCAAAACCATGTGACTTAGAAATCTAGGAATCTTGGGTGAGGTGTATTTTAGAGTATTGTACATGCATGAAAAAAAATGGCGACGACCAAATGTCAAATGTCAAATGTCAAGCGCTATATGTCAAAGACCATGTGACTTGGAACCTGCTTACGTGG
>JAHBCN010010374.1:15000-32032 GCA_019359885.1 Listronotus oregonensis | reverse complement strand
AAAAGGGTTGTTTAAATGGTACAATTAAAATTAAAAAGGTTTAGTAAATAAATAAACGTTGAATTTACCTTTTAAAATTTGACATTTTACTTTTAACACTAGTGCTTTAAAGGTAAGTACAAAATGTTGGCAACCTGTTGATATTGGTGTTGTCAACATGTATCCCGTCAACTAGCCACAAGTTGATGGATTCTCGGCAACATCGCGCGGCAAGATATCAAACAAATTTGTTTACTGATGCTTGTATCCGTGTTTTCCATCTCAAATGGAAAACATCGCTCTGTGTGTACGGTGTTGTAAACTTCAACTTGTCAACAAGTAGCGTAGAATCAGTGGTGAAACTTTATAGGTAAGTAAGTACGTTGTTTATTTACGCATATTTTCTTAGTATTATAGTAATTTGGAGTCTATCTTTTATAGTAAACATGTTATGGACAAAAGAGCTAGTGGTGGAGCTAATTGAAATGCTGAGAACTGCTCCCGCATTGTGGGACATTAAGTCGAAGGAATACCGTGACAGAAATAAAAAATACGATGATATATCGAACATGGTTTCGCATTTTAGAACGAATGTAGATGAAATATCCAGAAAAATTAAGTCCCTAAAAACTCAATTTAACCGAGAATGAAAGAAAATGGAGGAGGAAAGTAAAAGTGGAGCTGGTACAATTTCGAAAGACAATATATGGGTTTGGATACACTTTAATGAGCTTCGCACACTTCGGGTACAATTGAAGATATTGATTGCTGTGATATTTTAAACAAATACATTAAACCAGTAAACGAATCGCCCGTCGCTAAATGTCGCAGTGTATCCGCCAATCTTATTGTTGTTGGAATAGCAGCACAATAGTTTGTATTCTATTTTGAGATCATGGGGGCTACCAAACAAAGAAATTCTTCGAAATCAGATTTTGTTAATTTCACAAAATTGCGGAACGAGTTGCCATCATTCAAAAGTAATTTAGACAATAAAATGTCTCCATGACTTGTCCCAGTTCTAAAAACTCTCTCTGCCACCACCTTGTTTTTCGCTTTTGTCATGGTCAGCTATTATGATAAAAGCAGCACCAACACCAGCAGCAACAGTCTCTTCCATTTTTAATTCAACACTGAGTTTGGTTTGGATGCGCAACACTGTTGAAAACATATCTCCAGATACAAGTAGATGTATACAATAAATATGTTGGCCACAGCCGTCAACGTGTTGCCAACATTTTGTTGATGATCGTTTTTTTTTATCTTTATGACAGCTCACGAAGGACTATTATATATGTATATTATATCCTACGGAAAAAAAAATATATATATATATATATATATATATATATATATATATATATATATATATATATATATATATATATATATATATATATATATATATATATATATATATACATATATAAACCTAAGTACCAAAGTACCGTGAGTGCCGGGTTTTCCGGTGTTTAACCCATTTCTTCCCAGTTGTTCCGTCAACGTTGTCCAAGCACTGAAACATGCAAATGTTGCATTTCACAGCACCTTTTAGACAACGCGGTAGTGCCACCACGGACGTTATTTTTAAATAACTACTACCTAAAAGTGTCTCTCCGGCACTGGGAAACGAACCCGGATCGCCGGGCCCGCGAGCCGAAGCTCTGACCACTACGTTACCGGAGACACAACTACTTACCTTAAAATGTTACTTTAAGGTACTAGTGCTTTAAAGTTACATTTTTAAGGCATCTAGTAGTGTTAAAAATTGATTTTTTAACACGTTTGTAGAAAAAATTATTTATCTCTATTTTCCAAAAATTAATGTAATGCTCATTAAGAATCTTAGGTAAAAATTTACATATTTAAAATGGAAGATTTATTTTTAATAGCGATTTTTGACATTTATAAACCAATTTGTCTCAGATTCGAGATTTAAGGGGTTTTAGAGGGAGAGGGGTAGGCCAAAATTAAAATTAAAAATCTTAGGTCGAAATTTGAAAATTTGTATGGGGGTTGTGCATGTAGAACCGATTTGTCTTAAATTCAAAATATAAGGAATCGATTTCTTTTAAAATCGGATCCTTTCAAAAAAAATCGATTCTGAATCATTTTAAAATTTTGAAACGAAACGGTTTACGGATCCTATTTTTAAAAAATCGATTCCAGCCTTCGGATTCTTAAAAAGAAATCGGTTCCTGGATTCAATTCCAAAAGGATTCGAAGCCTACCCAGCTCTGTAGGAGACAATGCTAATACGCGTTCCGGACCTTTCTGAGGGCAAGCATATCTCGTTTCTTCTTATATATATTTTTCTAAAGAGATTCCGACAAAACATGCCGACAACCTCGTACATCGAACAACTCTTGCTTTCTGGAGATAAGGCTTGGTTCAGTTGCCAGATTATCAAATCCAGAAACATTTGTTCTCTTAAGGTTTACTTTTTGTAATTACACCCTTTAAAAAAATTGTTTAAACAATCTATATGGTTCTGATAGAGCGATATTTTCATGTTTTACCTCATTGACTCCTTTCACTATCGCTCTCATGGTAGCATTTCTAGGACCATCAACAGTTTTCCCGTCATCGGTCGGACCCCACGAAGCACTGTAGATGTCAATAAGATTGGGTTCGTGGCCCATAGAGTTTGCTTCGATCAGGTCGGTCATATAGGGTTGGTCCAACATTCTGATTCCTATAAAAAAAAACATAAATATATCTAAAATACACTTAAATTACAGGTAACATGACGATTTATTAAATTTTTTAAAATTCCGAATGAACATGCATAGATAAGTAAGATGTCTACATTGACTAAACAAAAAAGGAAGTGGTCAACGAAATTTATTTTTGATATCGAAGAGACAAGACTTCTTTTAAAATAAATTAAAACCTTGAATACATTCTATCTCTCTCCAACTCACTGGGTAATTGTATATCCATAGAATTTCAGTATTAGCTTTTTTGATGCGTTATATTTATTTTTTAACCTTAAAATCATTGACAAAAGGTCAGAAACTATTCCCTTGACCTTTCTACCAAGTTCCGTTTCCTTAGCTTCAATACTAAGGCAATAATGGTCGATTTACCCTCGAGTTACCGTTCTTATCGCTAATTAATGTCCCTCGGCTTGATTTGAACAGCTGTAGCGCCCTTATGGCTTAAGATAGCGGTATGCAGTTTTAAGATATCTGCATCAACCTGCGCAATTAGGCTTAGAGATAAGCTTGAATGAAAAATAAAATTTGTGGTTTTACTGATAGGATTCAAACGAGTGTAAACAGTGTACGCTTTAAGTTACGTTCCCAAAACTTTGTAAAATTATTAGGTGATAATGAATAAAGCTTTTTGTAGTACTAAAAATAAATGTCACCCGTTTAACTATTCACAAAAAGCTCTTTAAAATAATCAAGGCATTTTTTTGACAATTTATAGATGATTCAAATAGGTGTAAACTCTGTACAAAATTGATCCAAAAAGTGGGGGGCCTGGTCTTCCCAGCCCCCCAAATATAGGCCACTGACTGCCAATATACTTTCCTTTATCGAAACCGCCAGAAGAACAGACAAATTATTTAAAAAAATATATTTTAAATCTGGTAAATAAAGTCTTCAAATCAATAACAGTTAAAAAGCCAGCTTATTTACTTAGTTCCAAATATTCTTAGAAATTAATCACTTCTAAGATTTATGCCTGGATTATGCAAGAATATAAACATGACAATAATACAGAATCTGGTTCTGTTTACGTACAACCATCCTACCTTAGATAACTCCCTCCAACCTCTACGCGTTTCCCCGGAATACATATACCCTCATCATATGTTGTAAATCTAAATTTTGGAGAGAGGATCCTAGAAATAGTAATTGGAATGACTTGATGGGAGGGATATGTTAAATAGTTTATGTAAACAGTATTATAGTCTAAGGGTAGATTGGTTATTAAGCTTCTGACATACCACCCTTGGGAGACACACTTCCAAAATAAATTTACATTTATACTGTTATTTATAAATGTCGTTTTTGAGGGAGTTAAAATTATTTTGGTAAACAAGTTTTAGACAATTTTGTTGGTAGCATAATAAAAGTCGTGGTTCGGTTTTAGCCTTTTCGGTTTTTGACATAAAAAAATCCTTAAATGTTGCATTTTCTAAAATATGCATAAATATGACCGCAACTTGTTTATTTTCTAAATTTTTTAAACATGTAAAAACATAACCTAACTAAGTTTTTTTTGCAGAAACTATTAGTCTTAGCAATAAGTTGAAAATGGTGAAAAATAGAAATACTGCTCCTAAAAATACGTGCGATAGCTCATTCGATCCGGAATAATTTCTAGACAAAAAAAGGTATTTAGTTTTTCGTCAATATCTCATAAACTAATTGTATTTAAAAAAACATCCTTAAAGAGATGAAACTTTCCAAATTACTCCCGACTCCCGGAACTCTATATCCATTATTTTTAATTTTAATTTAATTCTAAAAATGAGCCTCGCGGTTATTTCTGGTTGCGCGCGCTTAGCGTCAAAACCGATTACGTCACACTAAATATATTTCTTTAAGTATTAAATAATAATTAAACATTTTAAAAAAATTATGGTGTATTCAGAACACTTCAGATAAATTGATATTTAACTTAAAGTTAGACAATTGTTAATTAACAAAATTGGCTTGAACCTTCGTCTTCAGTGTACATTAAAAAAAGTTTAAATAATTTTTGTATAACTTTTTCGCTTTGTGAAGCCCTTCTTATATACATACCTAACAAGACCCCATCATAAAAGTTTTAAAAATTTTAATACTTTTTTATAAAAATTTTATAACTTTAACAAAAAAAAACATTTTTAAACTTCAAAACAAATCGACTTAGAGAAATATTTGAGTTGCTTTTCTAGCTTAGAAATATACACTTTAGAAATATACACTTTGTACTAAACGTTATAATTTGAATTAGTTACAGAAAAGATGTGATAGCCAATTATCTTGTGCTAACAGGGAGAAAGTAATAGTAAACTACCATGGAAAACTGACATTTCCATCAAACATTTAAATAAAAACATTTCGGCGATTTGCCCGAAAATGCTATAGATTTTTTACGTTATTAACGTAATAAAATCAGGGAACTGTTCATCTATATTATCTCAAAGGCACACATAGCTGTACTGAAATTAATTGCGCTTAGCCGTCCTCCAAGGCTTGACGTACAACTCATTTTATTGGTCTATTTAATTGACGCGAGCGTGACGTGCTCTCACGACGCTCCTACCCCTTTCCGCGACTGCCTGACCCTTTTGCGTCGAGCGAAGGGCCCGAGATCTTATTGGATGCGTCGTCTCGCTACGTAATCACAGAGTTCACGAAAACATGTTTATGTGTTAGCGTTGCATATCGACGGACGGCTTTCTTTGTTTTGTCATTTTTAGATCGGTAAAGGAATTTTTAAAAATGATTTAAATTTATTAAGGCGGTGTTGTCACGATTAAAAGGAAAAATTACTGTTTAAATTTCGATTTTTATTATTTTATAAAAATTTAGAAGAAATATTTGTGTACAAGTGGGTATCAAAATATAAATGAAAACTCTGTACATAAGAGAATATTTATCTTTTTAGTTTATGTAGATAATTTGCAATATCCAAAAGATCATCATCCCCAAAATTGAAATTTAATCGTATTATACAAAGGTGTATTTGGAATATCCTACATAAGCAATTTAATGGTGTATTGTCAGATAATAGGTGTCTGTCTCACACGAATGGGACCGAATTCCGTGTCTAGTTCATGTTTGTCGTAGTGCGGCAGCTATTTTGCACAAATGCTAAAGCGATTTCTCAAGAGAATTAATTGTGTTCTGGGGTATTTGGAAGTGAAATATTGCAAATTGTTGGTTTTAACTGTTAATTTGAAAATCCAGTATCTATTTCTACTATAGGTTGAATAATAATAAGGTTTGAGCAAGGTATTTTGTTAAATTAAAAGTTATTCCGTGAAATTTAAAAGTAATATTTCAGGTAAAATAATAATAACACACGTTTTATTAGGTTTTTGTTGGCTTTACTTGCCAGGAAAGTTTTAATAAAATGAGACCGCTTTGGTCCTGGTCCCGGGGTATTCCGACTGAGTGTGTCAGCCCTAGGGCGCCCTATAAACTGGTATATCGCCTGAAACAGCAGAAGAAAAAAAAAAACAAAAAACCAAAAACCAAAAACAAACACTAATCTACGTTTCACTGGCAAGTCTGCCGTCATTATCAAGATTAACCTTAAATGAAAAATAAAATAGAAATTAAAATTAATTTTCTAAGAATTTCATATACAATTAAGAAGATTTTAAGAACTTTTAGTTATTATTCATGACGTCTTGTCATAAATGACATGTTAGTTTGTTATAGATTGGTATATTTATTATTTTCAAAAAGACAAGAAAATGGTGATGTATTAATTGATATTAAGTTTCGTGTAATTACTTTAGCATCAAATATAGGTAGCCGTGTATTATTCAAGTTAAAAGATATTGATGCTACACATTTATCTTTATTTATTAATATATATATATATATATATATATATATATATATATATATATATATATATATATATATATATATATATATATATATATATATATATATATATATATATATATATATATATATATATATGCATTTTCTTTTATTTTAATTTTTTTTTTAATACAAAGTATACAGATTAGAAAGAAAGTAATACTTTTCGGCTCAAAAGAGGAATCCATGCATTTGACACCAATTCTAAAAAAAAGCTCTCAGAATTTCTGAAATTTCTATTTCAAAATTAAAACAATTTTAATTTTAAATAATATTCAATTTTCAGTTCATTTTTTAAAGATAAATTAAATATTAAAACTGAATATGAAAACGATGGTAAACACTAATATTATTTTGATTTTTTAGGCCTCTTTAGGTGTTTTTGAATATTTTGTTTTAGGCGGTCTGTCAGCTCGTGAAGGTGATTAGTTGTGGTTAGTTCTATATTTCATACTATATTTAGTTCTATATTTCAGGACTAAGACCGAAGCGGTCCCATTTTAAAGAGTATAAAGATAGGAATTTTTGGAAGGTACTGACCAAAGACTTTTTAATATATATTTCAGGACCAAGACCGAAGCGGTCCCATTTTAAAGAGTTTAAAGATATATTGAACGAAGACTTTTTAATACAGGCAGGCAGGTTGATAAGTCAGTTGACATCATACATCATACATGATATGGCCGTACAGAAAGGTTGGCCAGATTATCGGGTCCAAACTGCAGACAGGCAGCTCTCTGTTTTAATTAAGCCTCCAAACAGGCCAGTTAATAGTTTTACGGAAATTTTTTGGATTTGAATTATTCTTCTGGAGCGAAAAGTGTAATTTTAGGAAAATTATTCATTATTAAATGTTTTAGAAAGTCTTGGTGTGGATAGGTTGACTTTGGTAAGTCGTTTATAATTTGGAAGATACAGAAGACTTTTTAGGATACAAGAAATTATAAAAAAAATTGACTTCAATTCTCTGATAGCCCTTCACTTTGTGCGAAGGGTTATAACGCAAGAAAAGTAATTATACTTACTTGTAGAGACGGTAAATACATGTTTGGTCGCAGCGGAAGTGTGTGACCCATTAAATCTTTAGATATATTAGGTGGCATAAAAAATGCAACATCCAGAATCATTTATTAAATTTTAATAAAAACTTGTAAACATATTTGCTATCATGAAATTATACGCTGATAAAATTTTGAAGGGATTCCGAGCCGTACTTTTTTTGTAAAGGCATTTTTTGCTTTATCAAGATCCGAACAATATGAACATATTTACTTAATATTCAGTGATTTTTCTGTGATGGATTTGTTTGGATCCATTTGTTTCATTGAAATATCATGCCTCGAGTTCGCAGACGCGCTAATTTCACTTAACTTTCCGAGTTTGAGAGGGGTCGGATAATCGGGTACGTGAAGCCGGATTTTTTTTTAGAAAAATCCCTAATCGTTAGAGGTACTGGACGCCAAAGACAGATTACAGAGCGACAGGATTGTTATTTGAGGCACCTGGACACACCGGCCTAGAGGATAATGAATCTGCACACCTCCTTGCCAAAAGGGGGCGGAAACAAAATTCACAGGGCCGGAACCGGTCATCGGTATATCTTATGAACGGCCAAGCAGTTCATATCAGCTTGGACACAAAGATAAAATCTTCGGTACTGGCATGGACTTCCGGGTCTCAGACACTCGACGGCCTTCATAAGCCCACCGAACCAACAATGTACTGTCAAACTACTGGAGCAATCAAGGGTACACTTTAAAACTCTAGTGGGACTGTACACGGGACACTGCAGATTAAAATACCACATGCACAAGATCGGCTTAGCGGAAGGCGCCGAGTGCCGTATGTGCATGAAGGGGGATGAATCGGCAGAACACATACTGTGTTCGTGCCCAGAACTGGCACGACTAAGATTCGCAATCCTCGGCAATGACACCTTGTTACCGGGGGAGGTGAAAGATCTCTCTCCCAACAGGATCATCAGATTTATTAGGAGTCTGGACCTGGTGGGAGAAATATAAAAGGGTGTGAGCAACAATAGACCGATCGGTCGCGGTGGAAGGGTGTTATACCCACCCACTTTAAACCTACCTACCTACCTATTTGAGGCAACTAGCACTTAGAGATCGACTTTCCACAAAAAGGGCAGTTGCGAACTAGTGGTTTGATGTTGCCGACAGGGCAATAACAATGAGAATAGTTTATCTCCGAATAAGGTCTTTTGGGCTGTTTTTACACCATCCCTATCTTGTACTACCTCTGAATCCACAGCATGGTCGGCAACGATTGGGATGAAATAGGGAGAGACTTAAATGGAATATGGGATGAAACTCAATCGTATTCAGCAATGAGTCCAGATTCTGTTTGGGCACACATGATGGCCGTGCAAGAGTAAGAAGGAGATGGGTGAAAGACTGAACGTCCAATTTTCTATCTAACGGCATATTCATCACACTGTGGGTGTTATGGTATGGGGTGCCATTGCTTACGGCAGCAGGTCACGATTAGTGTTCAGGTAGCATGACTGCCAGCGCTATATCCAGAAAGTTTTGTAACCATATCTGCTTTCTTTTGGAAACATTGCAAAATCCACTTTGTCAGCAGCGTCCGGTGTAAATTTGCTTCAGTGGCCTCCTCGATCTCCAGACATTTCCCCTATCGAACATGTATTGAATATGATGGAAAGAAGGTTGCAAAATTCACCGCACCCTCCACAAACATTGTAGGCTCTACGAAACCAAATTCAGATGCCCCGATACATTGTTCGGACCAAGGAAAAGATCGAGAGATTATAGCTCCCATTGCGAAAGTCCGTGGTCTCCACAAGACCTGGAAATAGGATAATATGTATTTAAAAGGGATAGAGATCCAGAAACTTTCCAAGAAAACCCCTAAACTCACAGAAATAAAAACTACCCAGTGGGCGATCCCCTTAATAAAAGACAAAACCAGTTTCCACAGAAAATTAATTATTTGTTGTTTTACTGTCTTACTGGAGTAAAAGACAATTTTCGTATTCAAATTACTGTCATTTAAGGTGAATATCAGACCTAACAACCACGTAACACACCTGTCATATTTGGCCTAAATGTTCATTTCAAAAGCATTCAAAGAATTGCTAATGACATGTCGAGTCGAACAATAAAATTTGCTTCAAACCGCATTTTACAGTAAGCTTTTAGCCGAGAACTAATTGGAGCAGTGCGTCTGTTTGAAAATGTCAGAGTTGAACGTTGTGTGAGAAGATAAATAAAAGGTGTAAGAAAATGTAACTGTTTTTACTGCTTTGCTGGGAGTTCAGGTAAAATTCAGCGGCACTGTTAAGTGTGCTTTCAAGGGCACTTTAGTTGATAAGTTTTAATGAGGAAATGTTTCGCATAACTAACACATACGTGAAGCCGAAAGGATATCTTATAAACGCTAGATTGGCAAAATATGGAGTTTTTATTATAAAATTTTACTTATCGTGCATGACGCCGATTCTAATAGGCGCCCATAGACGAAGCAACCTAGTCGGCCGACGGTGTCGACCGACGAGATCTGCCATACTAGATCCGCCGACCTTGTCTGTGAACGATCTGATTTGTCATGTCCACAGACGAACATACTTAGTCCGCAATTTGTCAAACGATCGGTTCCTGAACCTACGCTGTCTCTTAATTAGTTGGCAGATATTTTATATTTTGACATACTGGGTAGTATGACTTAGTATTTTAAGCTGGTCTAAAATACCTCTTTAGTCGGTGAAGTGTGCAAGGTATAAAATGGAGAAAAAATTGCTCTTATGGGTTAATGCATTTTAAAAATCAGTCAAAAGAATGATAGAAACACCGGCAGTCATATCCTATGACCAAGGGGGGGACATGGGTAACCCACATTCGTAAGACCAACGGGAGGTTTGGGGTAAAAAAAAATCTAAATTGGAGCAAAAGCTAAATCTTAATGTTAAACTGTAACAAAAATTAGAACTTTAAATTGTGTAAAATAAATAATGGTAATTGTCTCGAAAGTTACCTCCTCTCCGATTTTGACCAAATTTGG
Organism: Listronotus oregonensis; assembly: GCA_019359885.1. NCBI lineage: Eukaryota > Metazoa > Arthropoda > Insecta > Coleoptera > Curculionidae > Listronotus > Listronotus oregonensis. Next base: position 21,452 of record JAHBCN010010374.1, on the reverse strand, counting down.
TATACAGGGTTTTTTTGGGCGCTCATAAAAGTTGAAAATTAAAGTAACCTCATTTTTACTATATTCCCACTTCTTTTTGTACACAATTCTTAATTTTTACACTTTTTCTTAATGTGCCATACTCTATGCAGAGTGTAGGCGCCCTCTCGCACATATCTGTGTTGCGTACCAATTTACACAGATATGAGGGACTACCGGCTTAACGTGCCTTCTGAACTACATGTGAGAGGATTTACTAGGCAGAAATACTACAAAGTGGTTTGCCATTGCCTTCTGTGAGGTGACGAGCTATGAAAAAGTCCAATGGACAGTGCGGGAATCGAACACGGGTCTTCACGGCTGAGAAGAGGGTACGCTGCCACTCCACCAGCTCGCCATAATTTTTTTTACACTAAAGTGGCATTTTATAAACACCTCTTAAAACCTTGTATTTTTATTTATTTTACACCTTTTTTCCATTTAATTGCGAACTTTCAAATTCAAAGGCAGCGGCCATCTTGGCTTATAAAATTCCCAGTGTATACATGGTTGCGGCCACATTGCGGCGTGTGAAAGTGGAGGTCTGAAATTAAACAAAAAAAAAGAAGTAAAAAAAAACAAGTTTTTAAAAGGTGTTTGTGAAATAAAATAGTGCGTGCCAATTTATTGTAAAAATGAAGAACCCTGTGCAAAAAAGGTTAGTTTCATTTTCAACTTTGATGATGAATATCTCAAAAACGAAAGGTTGCCGAAAAAAATTAGATTTATAATCAGCGCCCCAAAAAATCCCCGTATACCAAATAAGTAACTTAAATAAAGTTTTTGATATATATTTTAAACAGTAATATTAAGTAATTAACAAATTAAAAAAATCCTTGTTTTAACAAAAAAACAGTATTTCTTCTGCACATTTTGGCAAATCTATCAATGACTTTACCAACGTCGACATTTACGTCACGATGCACATGAAGCATTGCTAAACCATTGAGTCGGTCTTCTGCCATTCTTGACTTAATCCACGAACGTTAGTAAAAACTGTTTCCGAAAAAGGCATTACTTAATGGTATTATGCAGCAAAATTTAAGAAATTTATTTAATATTGGAAAATATCAATACAGCAATTTAAAAATGCTGAAAAAGCATTATCTGGTATTTTTTCCCCTTGACTTTTTCTTGTCTTCTTCTTTCCAAATTTGTAATTCTCCTAGAATACATTTTTCCAGCATTCTTAAATCATAGCTTTCAAAAAAAGACAAATTTTTTTTTGCCAAATATTTAACAGCTTGCTCCAAAGCAAGTTTATCGCTAGAAATACATTTTTCTGGAACGCACAAACCAAAGTTAAATAAAAAATGAGAGTCCTGTTCAAATAGGATTTTAATATTTGTGTTTGTAGGAAACTACGTACCTTATTACTTGTGTATGATGGCGATTATTATATTTTTTATTTTATTGGCACAGGTAGTCTTTTCTTGTATTTCTTTATTTTGCTGTCAGATTGTTTAGGCGGGGGCCATGGCCCCCATGCCCCCCTCCCCTATGACCGCCGGTGGATATAAAGAAGAAAAGCAAAAAATGGGTTAAGACATGACTTTCAGATCGAGGAAAATATGGTGCTAGGCCTTTAGTATGTAAATTGAGACAAAATAGACAAGATTTTTTAAATTCATATGCTTCCCTTTTAAAATTATTATTTATATAATCTGGATCTTTAATTTTTCTCAAACATGGTCGTTCCTTATACAACTCTATAAACTGTTAATATTTCTTTTGTCCACTTTATTACACCGCAAAATTTTATTCCAGATAAGACGACGAGCTTAACGATTAGGTCTTTACGTCAGTTGTAAGTACAAATTTGACGTGTGGCGACCTGTTCCTTTACCGACGAAGTATTTCACCCACCGGGTCTGTTGTTCGGCACTAACGTGCATTCCAAATATGCAAAATTTGATAGATATTATCTACCGCATACCAGGTCGCGCAAAATATCGCTTTGTGTGTGGGTACCTATTGACTTTTTGCATACGGGTTTTTTTTCAATAATATCAATAGAAATTAACACAACACCCTTGGGTCCGGTAATATATTTATATTGTTGTACCTACCTATTATATAATATAAAGGGTGTTTGGCACATGAGTAGACATACGTAAATCTGAGATAGGTGGGGCCATCTGCTCTGCGGTCCACCCAGATATTTGACCTGAGCACTAAGAATTTTTTTTTAGATTTTTTTTTTCCAAAATTTTCGATTTTCGGATTTCAAACCGAAACAACTTTTTGAAAAATCATGAAACTGAAATCATTTTTATTTTATTTTAATCTAGACTAATACTAGAATAATACAAATTTAATAATTGGGGCTCATGACAGCTACAAAGAAAAATACGGGCCCTCAAACCACAAAATGAGGTAAAAATAATTCCAAGGGCCAACTTTGCATTGCATTAAAAAAATTAGAAATGATCCAGAATTTCTAATTAGTCAAAAACATCTTTAATTCATGGCCTTTCGAACGATATGCAATAATCACAATTTGCTTAAAAAAAGCAAGAGTTATTTGTCAACTTTATCAAGGTGGGCATTTTTTACGAAATTCTAATTTTGCTAAAAACCAGTAAACTACCGTAATTTGCATCACTGGTCAGAAAAACATGAAAACCCCCACGTAAAGAGGCACAGAGGGTTTCGAACAAGATTCAGCGTTAACGTTTGGGCTGGTCTGTTTGGAAATAGACTAATCAGGCCATTATTTACCTGATAACTTCAATGGGGCCAATTACCTAGAATTTTTACTAAATGATCTACCCGAGTTGGTAGAAGAAGTATTTCAAGAAGACAGGCTTATATTCTTTTAACATGACGGCTGTCCGGTACACTTTAGTATTGGTGTAAGGCAGCATTTAGACAATGCTTTCCCTAACTCATGGGTTGGTAGCGGTGGTCTAATTCCCTGGCCTCCACGGTCGCCAGATCTTACCCCGCTCGATTTTTACGTTTGAGAAAGACAAGGAATTAGTCTACTTAAACTTAGAAAGAAGAAAATTATAAAGATTTTATAAATCGCATAAATGCTGCATTTCAAATTATGAAAGAAGAGATGTTGCTAGGAGTAACTACAGTAGAAATAAGAAAACGATGTCGAGCGTGTATAAATAATGGAGGGCGGCAATTCGAAATTTTTTTATGAATAAATTATAAAATCAATATCATACTGTTTTATTTAGTAGCTCCTGTAAGTTTTTAACGCAAAAAATGTACTTCCTTCAAAAGTAGAATTTCGTTAAAAAAATGCCACCTTGATAAAGTTGACAAATAACTATTGGTATTTTTAAGCAAATTGTGGTTATTGCATATTGTTCGAAAGGACATTGAATTAAAATGTTTTGATTAATTAGAAATACTAAATCATTTCTTGTTGTTTTTAATGCAATGCAAAGTTGGCTCTTACAATTATTTTCTTCCTCTTTTTGTGGTTTGAGGCCCGTATTTTTCTTTGTAGCTATCATGGGCCCCAATTATTAAATTTGTATAATTCTAGTATAAATCTAGATTAAAATAAAATAAATATGTTGTCAGTTTCAAAATTTTAAATATTTAAAAAATCAAAGTTAACGTGGATTTTAAACGGGGAATCATTGTACGCCTTGGTCGAGCACTTAATATTAATATTAAATAGTGGTTTTGTTGCCCTAGATGGAGTGGTTTCGAATCCTTTTATGTCGACCAATTCACGAAACCATAAATAGTTTTAGCTAATTGGCAGCAAGTATGACAAATAAAAACATGTATGTATATTCTTAAATATCAATTTTTTATTAAAAATTATGGATAATAATTTTTAGATCATGGTGGAGGCGCTCTCCCTGTTCGTCATTATAATTTCCCACATTCTTAGGAAATCTACCCAGGTGACTGTGGAGTAAGTGTAATTTTATGATCATATTTGCTTCTTTAAAATCTTAAAGCTTGCCAACATATTTTGGACAATTTCTTTATATACCAACAATGGCTTCTTTATTACATTGATTTTGCCAACAATTAAGGATTCTCTCAATCGGTATTGATGCAAATTGCCATTATGTAGTAAAACACATTTTAAACTTTTTTTAAAGCTATCAATACTTCAGTAGACTTGTATTCTTTTATTCCCATGTCAAGAAGTAACTTTAAGGTATCATTGCAGTAGACAAGTTTTTTATTTTCACTAAATAATAGTAATATCTTACTTTCTTAGGTTCTGTAGTCGTGACATTTGGTCTCAATAAGTTCTTTTCTTTCAGTCTTGAAGCTAACAGTTTCAATGCTTGTTTCGATATATTTAGATTCCCTATTAAATCGTTGAGCTCATTTTAAGAAAACAACTGTGGTGCAGACGATTCACCTTCATATTCACTTCCACTAGTTGATTGTATTAAATGCTGTAAATTTGGCAACATCATAGTTTCTGCGGGTATGCCATAGATAACCTAACTTTAGATATGTAATCGCTAATAGCATTTATGGCAAGTTTACGCTAGCGCGCACTAAACAAACGATAAGGTTATCCAGCATGCGCATTTGAAATAAAGGACCAGTGCCGGACTTAGAAATTTCTATAAATCATTAATTAATTTATATTCATGAAATAATTTTTTTTAACTGTCAAAAAATGTTGACATTTTTGTACTATTTTCAGGTGCAAAACTATTAATTTCTCATACACAAAAATGTCTTCGTTGCTTAGAACAACTTTAATCCAGGATTAAAGTGTAATTTAATCCTAGGATTAAAAAGAATATTTGAATAACTGAAATGTATTAATTTTGACTTGGTTGGAGAAAAATAGTATATATCATACGAACTAAAAGTGCTTATTTTGGTTAAAAAAAGTGCATTTTATCCTTATAATATAAATATACTATTTTTTAATTTTGACATTTAATTTGACACTTTCTATACACTTTTCAAATTGACGTTATAAAATTTAGTTTTTGTACTAAACAAAAAGCAACAATATGAAACTGAAACTGTGATGAAAAGTAAGATTTGACACGTCAAAAGGAAAAGTTTTTTATATTTTAAACTTTAGTTAAAAAAATCATATCATATTAGGTTAGAAAAAAATTTGTGTGAAAAAACCCGTTGGGAAACACTATTTTTTAACTTAAATTTTTTCTTTGCTGTTACAAAAAAAAATTCTTTTTCCGACTGTTTAAAATAAATTTTTTTTCCCTTTATCCAATTTTTTATTTTCGTTTCTATACTATATAAATTATTAAAAAGTAATATAAATTTTTTTAGGTAGTTAAAAAAAAAATTTTAAGTAACAAAATTAATAAAATTAAAAATTTAAATAGCAAAAAAAAGGGGCAAAAAAAAGGATAGGGTTTTTTAAAGAATCTTTTATTTTTTAAAAAAAATTTTTTTTGGGGAAAATTTTGAATCGATTAAAAAAAATTGTCTATTTTACGGGTTTTATTTTTTTTTAAAAAGGGGGACGAATTTAAAAACCCCTTTTCTTTTTTAAAAAAGGGGTTCTGCTTTTTTTCAAATTGGGGAAACAAATTTAAAAAACCCCAAAAAAAAAAAATGTTGGTAAAAAAAACTTAAAATTTTTTTTCCCCTTTTTGGCTCATTTTTCCAAAAACGATAAAAAAATTTTTTAAAAACTTTTTAAAAAAATTTATTTAAAAAAAAGGACCATAGATTTCCTGGGGGCCCCCCTTGCCGTTTAAAGTCAAAAGCTGCAAAAGAAAAAAAACTGTTTTTTTAAAACCTTTTCCCCCAATGGTTTTCCCCCCCTGGGGGCCATTTATTACCCCCCCCCAAAATTGGGGGTACTTGGGGCGGATTTTAAAAAAACGGTTTTTAAATTTTTTATAAAAGAAATGTAAATCTACCACTAAACACAAAAATAAAAAAATAAAAAAAACTTTTTAGAATCTAAAAATTATTTAAAAAATTTTTCACAAACCCACAAAATAATTTTTAAAAAAAACAAAAAAAATCCCCCCAAAAAACAGCCTTTTGGAACCCCCCGGGGGACAAATTTGAATATAATCGGTCTCCCTGTCCTTCCGCTCATGACTTAAGCCCAAAAAAGTTTTTTTCCGCCCGGCCGGAAAATTTTTTTGCCCAAAAAATTTAATTTTTAAACCCCATCGATACCGTTTGGGTTTTTTTGAAGGGCAGTGGGTCCCAAACCCCACTTTTGAAGCGGGGGCAACATATATTTTTAAAAATTTTCGTGTTTCGGAAAGTGGACTTTAACTGTGAATTATGTAAAAAATAAAAAAAAAAAAAAAAATTTTTAAAAAAAAAATTTTTTCCTTTTTTTAAAAAATTTAAAAAATTTTTTAAAAAAAAAAAAAAAAGGGGAAAAAAAAAAAAATTTTTTAAAAAATTTTTAAAAAATTTTTTTTTTTTTTTTTTTTAAAAAAATTTTTTTTTTTTTTTTTTTTTAAAAAAAAAAAAATTTAAAGGGTTTT
>JAHBCN010010374.1:0-12500 GCA_019359885.1 Listronotus oregonensis | reverse complement strand
ATGTTGCACGAGGTCATCTTCCTTTGGCGGAGGATTGGTTGCGCGCGTGGTGTGAGATGTTAGACTGACAGCATGCTGGTTGTACGCAATACCAGAAGCAGTTCTTGGTTAGATCATCGTTTGGGGTTGGAAATACATAAAAAATGGCTTAATGATTATATCTACTGACCAGCCAGACAACTTGTAAATATTTAAGAGTTTGTCAAGCAAACTAAAGGGCCGGAATTCGGTATTAGGTGATATATCCTGTAATACCAAAAATTCAAAAATTTTTTAAAAAAAACCTTATTTAAATGCTTTTTAATCATATTTAAAATTGTTTTTAGGTGTAAAGAACTTTAAATCAGGTTTTTTTAAAGCGTAAAGAACGTGACAACTAATAAAGTTAAGACATTAAATTTTTTTTGATTAGGTACAGTCTAGTTAATAAATTCCTTAATTTAAACTTATTTATCAACTTTCAAATAAGACCAGGGTTAAAATCAAGTTTTTTATACGTCTCGTTTTTGCGTCCCAAAGCTATTATCGGGATTAATGGGAATTTAATCCTGGCGAACGCCGCCAGCGCTATTAGTTCGGGGATTTTTTTTTGATGCAATTTAATGCTATTCGTATCGGTTTGCAGTATCTTACTGTTGTACTGATTTAAAATAAATTTCCGGTAATGAAAGTCGGTAGGTACAAGAGATAATTATTTGTAAACAAAGGTATTTTAATGAAAAGTTTAGTTATAAAAATACATAATTTATTAGTTAAAATCGCGTTTATCGTGCAGTATTAATTAATCATCGACAAGCTTTTAATTAGTATGTTTTTTTTTGGATAAATTATAAAATAAGCCTATAAGTCTAGAAAGAATTGGCGCATGAGTACCGAAAACTTTTTCACCTCAATTTATTTATAAAATTCTTTTTAAATTGCCCTACTGATGATATAAATGCATGTTGCCATGAGGTAACCTGGTGCCATATTGTTTAAACCGAAATTGTTTAAACAATTGCAAAAAATTGTTATTTTCCAACCGGACAATTTTTTTATTTAAAAACAAAAAAAAGGTCCTATGACTTTTTACGATTTCATTGTTTATACCTGTTTTTTGATTGTTTATTACGCGCGCTCACAAGTAAAATAAAGATAATAACTTGTGTAAAATTAATTTTGGGAACAAAATATATTTATTTATTTATTTATGTATTTATGTATTTATTCCATGTACATCACAGGCTAGAAGCCCAAATAGTACTAAGACAATATTATAACAAGCACAGTAAAATACATACATATATAGACTCTAATACCAATGAAGTAATAGAACAACAATAAAGAACATTCAGTCGACCCAATCACCCCGTCATTATGATAACGACGGCAGCTACAGACCCTGTGCGGGCAAAAAAGCGGTAGCAAGAACTGGCGCGTTTTTTCTTTTTAAATGCATAAAGGGTACAACAAATCGATGCGGGGTAAGTACCTATTAAATAAGGTCATGAAGCGGTTTAGCACCTCATTTTTGCCTTTTCAGTTCGGCTAAAACTTACAGAAAAACTTTGTAATTGTCTGGTGGGGCGAGACGGAACCTTGAAATTTTTAAGGCGAGTAAGTCTGCACAATCGATATAATTAGTAAGGATTTTTTGGCCAAAGGATAGGGTAGGGGCAATTCTGCGCTCTTCAAGTGTTTGTAATCCCAACCAAATTTGGGCGTTCAGTGTGGTTTAATTGGTGCGGTCGATATTTAGCTTCAGCAGAAGGGAAATTTACAAATTTTTCTGGACTCTTTCTATCCTTGAGATATGGATTCTGTAGTATGGGGACCAGATAGTGCAGCGTAATCCAGAAACCGGACCAACGCAAAGTACAATATTTTCAGGGTCGACATTTTTAAAATCTGAACACTGTCTCCTGATAAATCCCGCCATCCGGAACGCCCTAGAAATTACCCAGTCAATATGATGCACAAATCAAGTTCACTATCAAATAAAACCCCAAGGTCATTAACGACTGATACTCGCTCGAGTTGGGAGCTTCCGAGATAGTAGGATGCTAGGTGGGCGTTTTTTTCCGGGAAAAAGTAATTCCCTGCACTTGGTCGTATTCAAATTAAGTTATTAATGGTTGCCCAGGAATTCAAGTTCGAGATATTTTTTGCAGAATTTGACAGTCATTCGAGTTGTTAATTGTACGAAAAATTTTAAGGTCGTCTGCAAAAAAAAAAAATTGCACTTTTCCGAAGATAGAACTTGGTCGTTAATAAATATGAGAAACAGAATTGGCCCTAGATGGGATCCTTGTGGGAACCAGAAAGTACATTAACTTCCTCAGATATTTCAGTGCCCATTCTAACAACCTTGTACAATTCTGAAGATAGCTCTTAAACCAGCCTAGCAGTGGATCACCTATTCCATAAGCCTCCAACTTACATATTAAGATATGCTGGTCCACTTGGTAAAAGCCTTTTCCCAAAGTCAAAGTATACTGCTTTGACCTGCAAACCGGCATCTAGAGCAGATGAGGGGGTATTTGAAAACATCAAAAATTTCGTTTCGCAGGATCTACGGGGGAAAAAACCATGTTGAAATGTAGTAATGGTATTTTTAAAAGTATTAAATAAAACATCAGTAACAATCTTCTCAAAAACTTTTGCAACACAATTTTAACTTTGAAATTGCTCGATGGTTGGATACCTCAGCGATTGCCACTCTTGAAACGGGGTGTGATATATGCCGCTTTCCATAAAGATGGGACACTACTGGTTTTTGTAGAGACTATAAATATAGGGGGAGGTACAGATAACGTAGGGCTGCAATTATAAAAGAAAAACTGGTGGTACTAAGTCAGGTCCAGCCCCTTTGCTGGTGTCTAAACCCATTTAATTGTTTAAAAACGATATTGCTATCGAAGTAAATGCTGGAAAGATTGATATCAATTTCTAGTAGGTAAGTGTGCACTAAAATTAGCCTGTCATCATGCCGAATGTAGACAGAACTAAAGAACTCTGCAAATAACTGAACTGTTTCTTTGGGACATTTTGAGACTCGGTCATTGTATCTCATCTCATTGGGATAACCATTAGTATCACGTTTAGCACGAATGTAAGACCAGAGAATCTGAATTTTCCAAAACTCTATACTGAGCAGTGTTCAGGAATATACCATAGTCTGTGTTAATTGATGTTTTTGAATCACTTCTTAAACGCCTATAGCAGTCTTTGTCAGTTTGATTTGCTGTGTTTATATTTGTTAAAAGCCCTATTTTTTTTTGAAATTAAGGTAATTGTTTGTTAGAAAAATAAGAGGGGTTTTTTAAAGATGTTCGGGACACTTCGGCACATATAATTCAATACCAATATAAAATTGAGGTAAAACAGTTCGACTATATAAAAGAAATTGTAGTAAATAATTTAAATTATTAATAACATTGCTGTTTTTAACAATTTTAAAGTTAATAGTTTTGGTTGGATAAAATAAATGATAACGATGATTCAGGACACAGAAAGCCGATGCAGCGTATCAGTTTGAAAGACGTTGATACTTAAAGTGGAAAAAAGGCCCCAACTACGGTTATTTTCATCCATTCGTATCGCGGCGATACAGAACGGCCGTTGAATCGTCGAACTGTTTTGCCCACATTACAGGTAATTTGGACCGTTTTTTTGTGCGTTCTTGGTTACGCCATGAAGAGAAAGCATTTTAAATAAAATAACAAAAAATTTAACATGTGCCTCTGTTCCTTGGTTTACTTAGCGAAAAAAAACCGTCAATTTAAAAAAATCCCACAATCATCAGTAGGAATGCCACAAGTTGAACCGTCGGCGTCGTTCCAAAAATCAAGCGCCGGCAAAAAATTTTTCACGATACGGCACGACGGTTTTTCCCCACAGACATCAGTTTTTTGGGATATTTTACCGCCGCACAAAAAACAAAAATTGGGGGAAAAACCCGGCCATAAATGGAAAAAACCAACTTCGAATTAAAACCTTTCCCGGTATAATTTCATTATCTAGTTACCTAGGTATAATAAACAATCACCCTTTTTTTTTTAGCCCCTTTTCACTTGAAAAAAATATTTTAGTTGAGTTCGTTCGTATTTAATTTTGATTCAAAAGCCCCGTGAAAATTGGGAATTTATTTCATTTTTTTGGCAAGTGTGGGTAAAAAATTTTTTAAGGGAAATAACCTTTTTGCTGGTGGAAAAAAATATTAAAAAAATTTTTTTTAAAATATTTCTTTACTTTTTTTTTACGGGGGTTCTGAAAAGTTAAAATTAATTTTTTTTTTAAAATTTAATTTTTTTATTTTTTTCTAAAAAAATTTTATTTCCTTTAAATTTTTCCGCATTTAAATTAAGGTTTTTTAAAATTTTTGTTTAATAAGTCCTTTGAAAAATCCCATCTTAATTTGCTGCGATAATTTGGGATCTTGACGAAAAATATTTTTAAAGATTTATGGTCGGGGCCCCAAATTCGAAAAAAATGTGGGCCCCCAAAACCCAACAAATAATTTTCTCCTACTAACTTAAAAAAAAAATAAATTTTTTAAAAAAATAAAACATTGTTTTATAGAAAATTAAATAAAAAAAAAAAAAATTGCCATATGGGTTTAAAATTCAATATGGGACCAATTTTAAATGGAAAAAATCTTATTAAAATATATTGTTTTAATTGATTGAACAAAAAATTTTAAAAAACTTTTTTAACAATCTTTTTCATTTATTTTAAAAAAATATAAATTATAATCCAAACAGCTTTTTGATAATGTAGGTTTTAGAATTAACATTCAATTTTCCCCAAGCTCGCCTTTGGAAGATTTTTCTAATGTAATTTGAAGTACCATTGATTAAAAAGTAAATCTGTACAAATTTTAAAAAAAGGAAAGATTTGATTGTTTGTTTGAATTGAATAGGCTCCGAAACTACTGGATCGATTTAAAAATTCTTTTACCATTAGAATCCTACATTATCCCGATAAACTCTTTGCTAGTAATAAAAAATTAACAAAATTACAATTTTATTTTTCAGGGTTTTTGCAACAAAATCTGTTTTTTAAAAAAAATTTGTCAATTGGTTAAGAATTTGTCAGTCCAAGGAAAGAATGGAGAGTTTTTCGTTATTTGGCAAAAAAAAGTGACCTTTAACCATGGAGTTGAACGCTTGTCGAAGGGTCTTCAAAAGTTTTTATATAAATTCACCCGAGAAATATGACACAAAATGGTCAAAGCATAAAAATAAAACTGCATTTGAAAACAAAAATCGAGATTGGTTAAATATTGAGTTGGAGTTTTCTTCAAATTGAATGGTCAACCAGCCGAAATGCGGGATACAACTTCATCAGTAGAGGAGGCCATTCACTGGTTTTTTTAGATTTGAGTGAACGATCAAAAAGAAAAGAACTGAACCGTTGCGAGCAGATCGAAGCCCGGAAGAACTAATATTTGCTGCTCAAATGAAGTTTAGGTCCGAAAAAGGGAAACTGGATAAAAAAAGATGGGTTAAATAATGTTGCATTCTCAACCAACCCGCATCAAAATATAAAAAATCTCTTCAAAAAGAATGTGAAATGCCATTTGGAGCGGACGAAGCCTTATCGCTTTTTGTAGAGGCTAAATTGACAAAATTTCAATATAAAACTAATAAGAAATTCGGCAAAAAGCCATAAGTCAACTCTTTATCCCTAATTATGAGTCCGAAACTGCCGCGAAAAAGATGCTACCGAAAAAACCCAAACATTTCTGAAGATGTGCTGAAGTGCCTCTTCAAAGTTTGCTGGATCATACATCTTTAAGGTTATTTGAGTCCCTAAAAAAGTTTTAAATTCTTTAAACCAAGAAAATTATAATAATTTACATTTAATTTGGAAAATGGGGTGTGACGGGAGTTCTGGGGGGAGTCAATACAAAACAGCAGTTTTAGAGTCCAATATTTCAGATGCTAATATCTTTTTAACATCAATGGTGCCAATCCAGCTCATTAACGGGGACCCGAAATCAAAAGATAAGTTAAAATCCAAAACCAGACCTTCCTCCACGATTCTGTAGACCCTTAGAGTCCGGTTTGACGAAACAACAGGAGGGTATCAGTGAGAGAAAAGCAATATTTTGAAAAAATTTCAGATTTGCTACCAACAAAGCTTGGTTTAAGGAAACGATGTATTTTTAAAATACATTTTATATTTTTCAATGATAGATGGCAAATTTTTAAAAGCTGTAACTGAAAATACTTCAACTCAGAGATGCTATTTGTGTAATCTAACATCAAAATTTTAACAATATCGAGAAGATTTTAAAACAGGAAATTACTGACGAATCTAGATATCAATTTGGTTTGTCATCTTTACATGTTTGGACGGGTTTTTTTAGTGTTTGCCATCTATCTTATAAATGGAATTTAAGCAATGGCGCGCAGGCCGGAAAACAAAGAAAAACTTGAAATAAAAACGAATCCAAGACTTATTTTTTTAAAAAAATGGGACTATTGGTTGATAGTCAAAACCTGGTTTTGGAAGCACTAATGACGGAACACTGCTCGCCGTTTTTTTTAAAATGCTGCTATATCTTCGGAAATTACAGATTGATCAAGAAATTTTATATTTGATTCCATTTAATTTTTATTAACAATTTCTAGTGGTTTTTTATATAAAAATTGATAGTTTTAAGGACTACTGTCATGAGCGGCCCAAAAAAATTTGTAGAATTGTATCCGTGGTACAATATGCCAAAAATTCCGTCCAAAATTTATGCACAGTTCTGATATAATATCATATTTTTTTGGTTCCAATTGGGAAACTTGGCGGAAGCCCAGGAATCAAGAAACAACGATATTAAAAGATTTGAGAATTTCATGCAGGAAGTTTCAAAAAACAAAACATGGAGGATATATTTTGTAATTTTTTAATATCTTCTGGGCCTTTAATCTCCAATATGACAAAAATCATCTTGGGGTTAAACAGTACCCTTCTAAAGTTTTGGCATTTTTGATGAACCAACAGTTTCTGCTGATGAAAGTGATAGTGAAGATATTGATTGATTTTAATTATTAAGATAGGTTAGGCTTTATTATTATTACAAAGTTATTGTTAAGTGAGGCTGTATATACTTTTCATACTTAAATATTTACTCTTAACATGTATTTTAAATTGCTTTTTTTTTAAAAAAAGTTAGTTATAAAATTAAATAGAACAAAAAAAAACAAATCCCCAACTTTATTTAATTTATAAAAAACAATTTTATTAACCTCAGGTATATCAAAAGTCTTGTCTTTTTTTGGTTTTTTTCAAAAATTTTCAGTAAAAAAACGTTTATTTCAGCGCAGATTGAAGTCGAATTGAGGCACTCAACAGTGACAAAGGCAAAAAAATTTAAAAAAAAGCAGGATTAACTATCTCCATCCTACAATTCTGTTAAAATGGTTTCCCCTCTCTCTCTCTTTTAAAAATGCCTCAATCCAACTTCAATTCCAGCCGAAATAAACGCTCTTATTATGAATTTTAAACTCATAACTGTTTAAAAATTTTAAAATAAAAAAAAGTCTAATAAAAAACAACATTTTTTTAGAGTTTTTTTTTTTTAAGGAAAGGAAATACCCATTTCCTTAAAAAAAAAAAATGGGGATCTACTTACACAGCCTTATGTAATGCAAAATAAACCCCAAAAAAGGGGGAAGGGGGGAAAAAAAAGTTTAAATGAACGTGTTATCTTAGTTTTAACATTTTCGATTAAACATGTTTTTGATTCATATCAGCACTACTAAAAAGGCCGGCTTTTCCCCGTTTTTTTTCCCTTTGTGCGTCTTTTTAAAAAACAAGCGCTTAAAAAAAATTTTTTTTTCGGTACCAAGGCCGATTTTTGGATATTTTTTTTTTAAATTTGAATTTCTTTTAAAGATTCTTTTCTTTTTTATTTTTTCAAGAAAATAAATATTTTTTTTATTTTATTTTTTTTTTTATATTTTTTCGGGTAAAAGTAAAAATTTAAGTTTTTTTTAAACCTTTAAAATTCATTCCCCAAAATTTAACGTTTTCGAAAAACGGCCTTTTTTTTTTATTTCAATAAAAATTAAAAATTTGGTTTAAAATAAACTTTTTGCATTTTTTTAAAAATTTTGATTCAAACAAATAGAAAGGGGGCCCCATTGAACTTGGATTAAAATTTTATAGGGGTTTTTTCTTTTTTTTTTCAAATAAAATAAATATTTTTTTTATTTTATTCTTTTTTTTTTTTTTTTTTCATGGGTCAAAATCCCAAATTTAAATTTTTTAAACCTTTAAAAAATTTATACCCCAAAAAAATTAACGTTTTCGAAAGAATGGCCTTTTTTTATTTCTATTTCAATCAAAAATAAAAAAAAGGAGTTGTAAAATAAACTTTTCTTGCAATTGTTTAAACAATTTTGATTCAAAAATAAGGGGGGGCCCCATTGAACGGGTTAAAATATTATCAGTAGGGAATTTTTTTTTTTTATTTTTCAGAATGGCCAAAATTTTTTTAAATTTAATTTTTTTTAAATTTTTTTTTTTTTTTTTCTTTTTTTTTTTTTTTTTTTTATTTTTTCATGGGTAAAAGTAACCCAAATTTAAGTTTTTTTTTAATTTAAAAAAATTCATATCCCCAAAATATTAACGTTTTCTAAAGAAGGGGGCCTTTTTTTTTTTATTTTCAAAAAAAAAAAAAATTCATTTTAAAAAAAAATTTTTTGCAATTTTTAAAAATTTTATTAAACAATAAGGCAGCAGGTTGCCCCATTGCAACTTGGATTAAAATATTATCAGTAGGGCAATTTTAAGAGGATCGTATAAAAAAATTGACGTGAAATTAATAGTTTTCGGTACTCATGCGCCGATTTCTCCTGGACTATTTTATGTTTTTAAATTTGGAATTTTACATTTTAAAGATTCTTTTCTTTTTATTTTTTCAGAATGCAAAATAAAATTTTTCTGTCTCCTTGCGATAAAAGCAAATCCTTCCCAAAACCCACCATTAACTTTCATCAATATTTTACAATATAAACATATCCCGCAAAAAAGGGAAAAACACTTTTTGCTTTTAAAAAAAAATTTTTCAGTTTTTTATTTTTTTAAAATTTTCCTTTTGGTGTTTTTTTTTAACCTTTTTTTAAACCCGAATTTTCTGACACAAAAAGGGGATACAAATTGATTTTTTCATTTGTTATTTTTCTAAAAGTTTACATACATTCCTACTCCCCTTTTTTTCGTCTTTTTTTGTTTAAAATTTGTATATTGGAAAAAAAAGGAAACAATATTTCTTGGTTATTGGAAGAAATTTAAATCTTATAAAAGTGTTTTTTTATTAAATATATTGGATAGATTTTAGGTTTTAAAAAATTGAAATCAAAAGGGGCTGGGGGATCTTTTTGGGGCTTTCCTTGTTAAAAAAAATGTCAATTGGCTATCTTGGGTATTTTTTTGTAGAATCCAGAAAAAATGTTTGGGAATTTGACGCCTTAAAAAAATCAAGTCAAAAGAAAAATTATATTTTCTATATATACATTAAATTAACCAACAGAAACAACATTTAATTTAGGTAGGAAACAAATTGGGGCCTGCTTTTTTTGAGGTCATTGCCAGCAAAAACATTGGGTATACAAATTATAATCAAAAAAAACAAATCCTATTTAATGGGTGGAAGAATTTTTTAAAACTTTAAGTTTCTTTATTTACATTTGGTAGGCATTTTTCTTAAGTGATAATTAAGTGTAAATAAAAAATAATGTTTTTTCTGTGATGGGAAAATTTTACCATTTCATTTCTTTAACATTTAAAATTCACTTTTATAAAATTCGTCATTGTCTCGAAAGTTGCCTCCCTCCGATTTTGACCAAATTTGGTATCGGGGTTTTTGGGGCGCTGATTACGAATCTGAAAAAAACAATTTTTTGGCGTATCGTTTTGGAGATATTCATCATCAAAGTTGAAAATCAACAACCTCATTATCATTTTATTTCCCCCTTTTGTAAACAATTTTTTTTTACATAAAGTAACAAACAATATTCTTTCCCTTTTTTAAAACCTTTATTTTTATTTATTTTATTTTTTCCATTAAATTGCGAACTTTCAAGTTCAAAGGCAACGGCCATCTTGGCTTATAAAATTCCTAGTGTCAGGGTGATCAGTTAAAGGGTAGGAGGCCATATTCATAAAAAAATTGGTCGTATAGATTTAAGAAAAAAATCAAAATAAAAATCGCCAAAGAAATTGCGGAAAATATTTCAGGTTGTCAAACGTGTACCAAGTAGAAAAATTTATTTTTTATGAAAATTTTTCTAATAAAAATATCGATGATTCTTTTCATATTTCTGACCTTTCCCTAATTTTTTGTCTAAAACTTTTGTTCTATCATCAAAATATAGGTTGGGGGAAGTTCAATTTTTTAAAACAAAAGTTTTTCCCCCGTTTCTTTTGACCGATTTTAGAAACTTAGGCTCTTGAAGAGCATAATTTCCTAAAAATTATTTGGTTTAATTTTTGACTTTTGCTGTCCCCTAGATGGCGTTAACTAAATGTTGAAATTTTGAGTTTAAAAAAAACAAATGTAAGGTATATTATTTTTTATATATTTTAAGAGGATAAATTTTCTATAATTTAATGAAAAGAATTTATTATCTACCTTTTTTTTGAACCATTGATATTGACCAAAATATAATTTTATTACATTAAAAATGGCACGCCCTGTTTTTTACCAAAATAAAAATCGTTTTGTAATCCTTATTAGTTGCTAACAAAAGAACCTCCTGACTTTTTTGGGCAAACGGTTTTGGATTAAAAAAATAAAATGGTTTATATACTGTTACCTTATAATTATATTATATTGCAAACACTATGTAAACTATTTTATTTTTTAACAAAACAATTTTCTCAAAAAAAAAGTTTTTTTTTAAATAAACTTTTTTTAGTAAAAGTGGCGTCCATTATGAATAAAATTATATTTTGGAATATCCGGTTCAAAAAAGGTAATAATAAATTCTTTTCATTAAATTATGAAATTTTATCCTCTTGTAAAATATAAAAAATTAATATACATTCATTTGTTTTTTTTTTGAAAAAACCAAAATTTGTTACCTTTCAGTTAACCATTCGGCGGCAAAAGTCAAAAATTAAAACCAAAAAAGCGTATGCAAATTATGCTCTTTATAAACTAAGTTTTAAAAATCGTCCGCGGTTTTGGTTTGTTTAAAAAATGAATTACCCGATAAAAAAAAACTTTTAAAAAATAAATGTCGAAAAATAAAAGTATCATCTATCTTTATTAACAAATTTCTTTTTTTTCTACTTGGGTTTTTTACGCCCTCTGGCGGACGTTTGACAAACTAAAAAATTTAAAATTTCCGGCGACTTTTATTACGATTTTTTTTTTTCAAATCTGTACGACCAATATCTTATGAATATTGTACCCCTGATCACCCTTACACAGTTCGTCCTTCGGCGTGTGAAAGTGGAGGTTTGCAACCAAACGAAAAAAGGGTAAAATAAATTAAATAACAATTTTTAAAAGGTTTGTGAAATATTGTGTTCGAATTTAGTTAAAATCAAGAATTCTGTGCAAAAGAAGGAGGGAATAATGTAAATCAGGTTAGTTTGATTTAAAACCCCCCCAAAACCCCGTACCAATTTGGTCTAAAATAGGAGAAAAAACTTTCGAGACAATTCAAATTCTTTTTCCCCAAAGAAAAGTAAGTACCCTGATAATAAGTAAAGGTGATTTTTTTAGAAGAGCTGCTCTAACTCCGGTGGGGTCAGAAAAACTCGAATCATTTTTTAAATTTAAATTTTAAAAATCAAATCATCAAATCACAGAATTACACTGACAGGTTTTATTCTTTAAAGGCTCAAATAACCCAGGTCTAATTGCCTTTTCCTCGAACTTAAAAATATCCCTGGGGGGCACCGGTGGGGGAAAATAATTTGAATTTATATTGACAACAACAAAATGACGGAATAAAATCAATTAACCGAAGATGAGTATTGGGGAAAAATAAAATATTTAAAAACACAAATAATCTTTTCGGACTTGAAACGATGAGTTGTAGTCGTAGTTTATCCGCGGGTAATAAAATTTTAGTTAAAGGTTATTAATTATAAATGTGTGGTTTACAGATTTCTTTGCTTTTTTCGCCCTTACCCTGATGGCTCCTTATATATCCGTTTTAACAGTACAAAATCCGAGTTCGATTAGACCACCACCAAAACTTTTTTATTAAAACTTTTGAAAAGCAAAAAAGTCGTTTAAAAAAAGTTTTGGAGATGGCGTCGAACTCGGGACTAATTCATTCATTCATTATTTTAAACAGACTTATTTAAAATAATTTTTGTTTACAAACCAGTATTAATGCATGCATATGCATCTCGAAAGATAAACCCACTTGGCAACAATTTCTGACGTTGCGATATGATGACAAAAATTCTGCTTGTCGGTTGGGAAACGTGTTTTAAATTTTTTCGTTTATTTATTTTGGCATTACATGATTATTATATATTGGTGTATGAGATATTAT
>JAHBCN010010373.1:0-32261 GCA_019359885.1 Listronotus oregonensis | reverse complement strand
AAAAACTTAACTAAAATCTAAGGAAATAAAAAAAAACATATATTTTGAAATTTAAGGGCATCTTTTTCCCACCAACCCAGAAAATATATCTACCTTAAATACAAATAAAGACGCACTAAAAAATACCTGGCATTATCCAAATAAAAAAAAAACTTAGCATAAAAAGACTGACGTATTTTTAGTTTTGCATATTATATGCTTCGAAGAACGTGAGAGAAATGCTCATTGTCATAATATGTTAGGTCTTGTTTTTTAAAACAGAACTTTTCTTTAAAATTATTAAAACAAAAATATCAACACTAAACTCGTAGAATTGGCTTAGTAAGGTCTAATTTATTAGTTTTGAACAAACTTTAATTTAATTTGCAATGTTTGTTGTATGTAGTCGTATGTTGTTGTATGTATGTTTGTTCGTGTTAAAACTTGCAACTAAATTTTAAAGCAGCTATCCTTAACCGATTAAGCTAAGATTTTTCATGCTTACACGTTTAGTTGGGATGACAATGTATGGTTGGCTAAGTGACGTCACTCTAATCCAATATGGCGGAACTAGATATTTTTATGCACTAACATGGTATTAAATAAAAATATTTGCTAAAAAGAATAAGTAAAATAAAATTGCGTTACTCTAAATTCAATATGGCTAACCAATTATTTTAACTGTTAAGTGAAAACTACAATCTACAGACCAGTCTTAAGTAAATGCTTGCTAATTTTTCTGCACAATTGTTTTGATGCGGCCCTCCTATGAAAAAGAAATGAATGCTTAATACCACAAGGGCTTAATGTCAAAAATCCAACAATTCCTTATAGTTATGTCAAGTGCATGCCGTGGCAACTTTAATTATTATTATATATAATATTATTAAAAATAGTAAAAATTATTTTTTCCTAAACTCACCAGAGGGCTCAACAAAACTTCGTAAATTATCGCAAATGCGTGTTGCGTCACTCGATGACATTTTTTATTTTGAATTTTAAGTAGTGGGGATTTAGTTTTCCTTTTTTATTTGAATTCCAGCGTTTTTTTGTACTTTTTTATTAATTGTGAATTTTTTTCGCTATGGTTTCTAACTGCTGTGTTAATGGCTGTAACAATTAAAATAAGGATGCTCATATGTATAAATTTCCAAAAGATCAAGGGTAAGTAAAAAATATCCTAGCATTCATGCCTGTGCTGATAAATATTTAATTTTTGTTAAAATATTTGGCCTAAAATGCCCAGTATATTCCAATATCCCAAACTAATTTTCGTTTCCCCCTAAAGTTTTCTTCTTTACTGTGGGGTTGTAGTAGAAAACTCAAAAAGTAAAATTTTGTTTTAGCTGTATGATATTTGGTTTAATGCAATTAGTCGAGAAGACTTAAAGGTGAAGCCTATGGAAAAAGTCTGAAAGTCATGCCGTATTTGTACTATTCATTTTAGTCCAGAAGCTTGGTATGTTGGTGGAACCAGAAATAAATCTACCTTAAAACAGGATTCAATTCCGTCTTTGTTCCTTAGTACTTCTTGCAGGAAAAGAAGTGGGCTTAATTAATTTTTAGAATTTTATTACCTAATTGAATAAATCATAATAATCATTAGTGTTTATAAAAATATATGAATAAAAAAAATACAATTGTTTTGCAGTTTTTATTTCAATTAAAAATAAAATTATAAAAACGAAAATTTTGAAGCACCCGCCACATTTTAGTCGGTGTTATTTCCTAAACCCGCCAGGTGGCGTTTAGGCCGCAATGATCAAAATATAAGGTTAAAAGTTTCCTATTTATTCCCATAATAGTAATTCTTTATCTATGGTCAAGCGTGAGGAGACATACATATACCTAGATTATTCTTAATATAAGTAAAAAGTCATAAGTCTTCTAGTAATACCACCAACGAAAGACTTAGTTTTGCAACAAACGTATGAAGCTATCTAAATCAAGTGTAAAATATATTTTTTAATGATTGTGTATTTATAAATATTTATGAGTATTAATAAGTATTGGTAACGTACACAAAATCATTTATGCCGCATTACGCAAACTATTATAGCATAAGTATCTTAAAATACACAAATCTAACATTTATAACCTTATCACCCAAAAACAACCATTAAAAGATTTGTCAAGTAAATTGCCTAAAATTAAAAAATATCCAGAAAAGAAAAACAAAATACGATTTTCACGATTTATTAACAGGACTATCGTCAAAAAAATGTTGTTGATAACTCGGGTATTAATTGGCGATTAATGATCTCAACCCTTAACGCGTATGCTAGGGTCGCGCGTTTAATGGCCTTACTTATTATTTCCCCTTATTAATACCCTTATCTGTTAAATAGCTATAATTATATAGTAAGCGGCTAGATTTACCGTACCATTTAAACAAAACGTGTCTTCATCACTAAACAGTATCTGATGATGGAATAATGAATTTAAGTTGCACATTTCCATCATAGCCTCACAAAACTCTAGTCTGCGATGATCTTTGTTCAGCTTGTATCGTAACCTAATCTTGTACGGATGATACTCTTCTTCCTTTTTATACCTACACGTAAAGTTGTTTTTGGCTAACATCATTATTTAAAGCTACTTCAGAAGATGCATAATGGGGATATCCTCAACATTTAACAAAATTTTGATCTTTTATTTTATTAATTTTTAGACGACCTGGCCGTAGACGATCTTTGACTATCCCTTTTCTCAAATTTTCTTTTCATTTAACTTGGATATTTTTCGTTAAACAAATTACAATCTTTTTTGAGTTCTTGTTTTGTCTTTATATCCAATAAATATTAAAATTTCAATTTGTTGAGTTTCATTTAAATGCGCCATATTCACTTTTATTACTGACAAAAGTCAAAATGACAATTTACTTACAAAATTTGCTTGTTGTACCTCAAAAGGTATGTACCAAAAATTGAGTTGTGGTTTTTTAAGCGCTTAAAATACGTATAGATATGCTACATGAATCATGCGTAGAATTTGACACAGAATTTGAAAATGGATTTTAAAAAATTGTGTTTCATTAAAAAAAAATAACTGTATTTAGATCTTTATTTGGGCACGTAATTTATTTTTTTTTAAATCAAAACTAATGTTTAAATAACATCTTGTTTTATATTTTAACTCATATATAAAAAATTCCCATAGGTCATAAAGAATTAATGGCAAAAAAAAAAAAAAAAAAAAAAAAAAAAAAAAAAAAAAAAAAAAAAAAAAAAAAAAAAAAAAAAAAAAAAAAAAAAAAAAAAAAAAAAAAAAAAAAAAAAAAAAAAAAAAAAAAAAAAAAAAAAAAAAAAAAAAAAAAAAAAAAAAAAAAAAAAAAAAAAAAAAAAAAAAAAAAAAAAAAAAAAAAAAAAAAAAAAAAAAAAAAAAAAAAAAAAAAAAAAAAAAAAAAAAAAAAAAAAAAAAAAAAAAAAAAAAAAAAAAAAAAAAAAAAAAAAAAAAAAAAAAAAAAAAAAAAAAAAAAAAAAAAAAAAAAAAAAAAAAAAAAAAAAAAAAAAAAAAAAAAAAAAAAAAAAAAAAAAAAAAAAAAAAAAAAAAAAAAAAAAAAAAAAAAAAAAAAAAAAAAAAAAAAAAAAAAAAAAAAAAAAAAAAAAAAAAAAAAAAAATTTGACACAGAATTTGAAAATCGATTTTAAAAAAATTGGTGTTTCATTAAAAAAAATCAACTTTGGTATTTAAATCTTTATTTTGACGCAACCTGTATATTTACTCTTTTTTTAAATCCCAAAACCTAATTTTTAAATAAATTTGTTTTATATTTTAGCAGCTCACCTTATAAGAATCACACACTGGTCAAGCAGAACTTATTAAAGCATATAGGGTAAGTTTGTTACATCATTATTTTTAAGAGATGATTTTAACTTGTAGTTACGTATTAATTTAAACAAATTTATTTAAAAAAATAATATAGAGTAGGCTCTTTAAAATTATATACTTTCAGCTTTTAAGTATTACTTTAAAAACTTAAAAGATTTTTTTAACTAACGACAAAACGGAAAAACCTTTTTTGTTCCCAAAAGTAAATGGGGCTTTCATTTAAGATTAAAAAAAACATTAAAAAATGTCATCCATTACTAAAATGAAATAAAGCTTGGCATAAAAAGACCCACGTATTTTAGTTCGTTGTATTATATGCTACGAAAGACGTAAGTGCAATACCTATTGTTATACTATGTTAGGACTTGTTTTTTTCTTCTAAACAGGAAACTCCTATTTAGATCTATTGTTAAAATGTTTTATTCATGCCCTATTTTTTACTGGGACACAACTCGTTTAATTGCTAAGGTAATTATAGGAAAAATAATAAAGTGTAATAAGCAGTCATACATGATTAAGTAAAATATTTATTTTTATATTAATCGTTTGTGCATTTCTAAAGATATCATAAGGATTTACATGGGTTTGTAATATTTTTAATTAAAGTACTAAAATTCCGGGATATACGTATGTAAATACGGTAAAAAATTCAGTTTTTCTATACTGCGTACGTACCAAATTATAAATAAAAGAGTTATGAAAAACACATTTTTATAGTATACAGTCCTGTACGCAGACAACATAATTCTAGAATCGTGTAGGGAAGACCAAAATAATTTAACTTAGTCATAGAAGAAAATGTCAAAAAGTGCCCTCCCAACGACGATACAGGGCCCCTAAGAGAATCACTTTGTTGGCTCCAACTTTAAACCAACTTGTATAATTTGGTGAAATTTTATTATTTTATTTTGTTCATAAAGACTCATATTACTTTACTACGATAGATATTTTACACCTTCAGTGAATCCAGGATTGGACTTACCATCACACACTTCGGGCCCAATTTTCGGCATATGTCAATTTACGTACCTAAAAATGATTTTTCAACACTTTGATTCTTTCTGTTCAGCTACTCAACATTTATTTGTAAAAATCAAGCTGTTTTTACAAAAACTAAATATTTGTGTATCTGTCATAGTCAAAGGTCGATATGCAGTCTCTTCGCGGAATGACTGGTTTATCCTAGGTTTGAACAAAGTTTTCGGGCTAACCCCAAAATAAATTTTAATTTTGGCCTTTGACTAAAGTATTTTTTTTCAAACCTAGAAGTTCCTAACTTTTCAGTCAAACGTCGAAAGTAAAATAATCTATTTCGGGCTTTGCCTAGTCGATTCTCGAAGCGACTGACAGACTCGGTCAAACGTCGACTGTACTTGTAACATGTTTAAATAAGTTTATACTTGCGGTTAGTTGTGGTTGGTTTTGGTTAGTTGTGGTTAGTTGTGGTTAGTTGTAAATGTAAAAGATCTGACGTATTGTGCAATTTTAAATGTCATAATGCCTTACCATATCAGAATAAGGAGTTTTTTATATTAGCTATGACAATACAACAACAATAAACATTAAAATTAAAAAAAATCGTTTTATTACTTCTAATTTAACAAACTGAGATTTTCTAATACCTAATTGAAGTTTGACTTGTCAAACCCCGATTTCATTAAATTGAGTTTTAACGTTTGCCTGACCAAACTGGTTTCTCCTAGGTTTGACGAAAATTCTTTAGTCAGAGGCCGAAAAACTTCATTTGTTTGGGCTTTGACTAAGACTTCAAGTCAGACCTGAGGATTGACTTGTCAAACCTAGGAACGCCGGAGCTTCGAGGATTGACTATAACATATCAATGAACAGATCACCAATATAAAATACCTGTTGTTTAAATTATTTTAAACAATATTTCATTGACAACAGTTTCCAAGCGTCTATACAAAAATTGAAGAGATGCTTATTTTTATAGCGAATATGCTGACATGCATCTAATTTATGGAAAAGCACTAGGCAATTGTGTCGAAGCACACGTTTAAAAACAATTATTTTCAAAATTCAAGCTATATTTAGGTTGATCTTATCAAAAAATATATAAAAAAATAATTCAAATAATTTTCAAATTTTGTCAAAAAAAAAGATATTACGAGTTACATCATTGCCGTGGAATGTTGGTATTTCTACCTGACTTTTTAAGCTGCATGATCTTGCTGGCTACAATTGAAACACGTAGATGCAACAAGACAGAGCCACTTAACCCCACTTTTAAGGAATTTGTGTCAGTAGTTAAGGAGATGTTCCCGGAAAGGTTAATTCATAAAAGACGATATTACGTGGCCATTTCATGAGGTTATTTAAAGAATCGTGTGTACAATCATTAATTAAAGACACTGCTTTAATTAAAAATAAAAGTAAAAAAAGATGTTTGCAATCTCACTGACTATTTACCGAAGAATCATTTAAAAATTTTGTGTTCGTTAAAAAAAAATGACAAAGCAAAGACGGTGGTTATTTGGGTGATATAAACTTTACACAGTAAATTTTAATCTATTGATCAAGTTGTAAATAGATTATTTTTGAAAAAACAAAAAACAGCTCAAAGAATTTAAAAACTTTTAATAAGCCAGGGCAGCCAGCAATTAGGAAATGCATTAGCCATTGCCCATTTTATCCATAATTTAAAGTAGATAAAATTTCGCTAAAACCACGATTTTTAAAGAAATCTGTGACACCCAACTTATAAAATAAATGTGAAAAGTTGTACCAACTTCATTAAGCAACTATTTAACGACTTCAAAGCTCGTCGCTTCCAGCAATTCAATATCTTACGACTTATAACTTTTTAAGTCATTTAATTAATTTATTGGCTATTAAATAATTTTCCCCTGCAGTCACTGATTGTATTTTATAAAAAGATCCTTTTTAACAAGCGTCCGGAAAAACTTTCTATAAGGAAAACTTTTCAATTCAGAGTTTAATTTTCTTTTCACTTGCAATGAAATTCGTTCTAAAATTACTTTTAAAATTTAATAAAAGAAAGTATGTTTTTGGGTAAGTAAATTAAATATAAGTTAAGAAATGTAAAAACTGAACGATGGTTAACGGTTTTATGGTTCATTTTTTTTAACAGCGATCATTTTTAATAGTTTTTTTAATGTTGGTTTAAAAACAAAAAATGATATTAAATAATATGTTTTGAATAATAAATAGTATCGGTTTTTTACTTCTTCTTCTTCTTTTTTGTCAGCCATTATCGGTTTACTCCTAACCAAAAGCCTCCTTCATTTGTTGCCATGCTGTTCTGCCTTTCGCTGTATGGTACCATCTTCTTCCTGCTATTCTTTTTTTTTTTTACTTGATAAATATCAATTTATTAATACTGTAAGTTTTTCAAAGGACACAATAGTAGGTAATATTTTTTTCTTTGAATACAAATGTTTGTTTTGTTATCTGTCGTCATTTTTCCACGGCTTACTAGACCTAAGGAAGGGGTGCTCCATTGCATATAATTTAAAAATTGAATGGCAAATTATTTAAAAACTATATAAACAGAGACATATTAAATATTTTTAAAAGGGAAAAACGCAAGGATTCTATATTTTATATAAAATACAGGGTGTTTTAAAAAATATATTATTCTTGTTTTTCTATTTTTCGATCGTCAGTTGTTTTTCTAAATGTCATATCTAAAATATTCATAAAAAATCCTAAAACTTTTGCAAAAACAACTTTTTTGTATTCCTTTGATTAATACCTTTAAAAGCATGACAAATTATATGAAAACCCTGTAAATAATGGAAATGTAAAAAATATTTTTACGTAGTTTGGAGTATCATGAAACATTTAAAATAAACACTTATTTATTTTACTGGTACATAAAGGTCCACTTTACGACCGCCTAACTGTATAACAAGCAACTGTTTATAATGTAGTGATACATAAAAATATAAATATAAATGCTGTGCATAATAAAAGAGTTAAAAATTTACAATTACAAAATGTTTTTTGCCGTAGAATACCACACTATACAGTGCTACTGAATTAAAATTACGAGGTTGAGCGGACAAGCTAATGTTCAACGAATCGTGTATTTCACTTCAACCAGCCAGTAAGTATGCATCAAGAGAAATTGATATATGCGATTTAGGTCGCTCAATCGATTTTAAAGCGAAATACTAAAAGTCTGAAATATTTCTGCTTGGACGAATGAGTTTTTTATGAACGTGTACTGCATGGTAAGTAAGCTTATTTACCTTAATATTCTGACATAAATTGTAGTATATATTTAAGTGGATCACTTCCAAACTTCTAGGCGTTTTATGTTTAATAATTGGGATATTTGAGGCTAAAGCTCTTTAAGCCATACTTTGATTATGGCCACCACATATATCTTTTTTTAAATGATTTATTCCTAATTATAATTATGTTGTAATAAAGTATATAGTTAAGGCGAGATTTGTAAAAATACCAGGAGTTTTGGACATTTTAAGAGGTAGATAAATTTTTGGCGAAAATATGTTCGGGATTACTCGAGGAAAGTATTATTTTTATGGTGAAAAAGTGTAATTTAAATGCGTAAAAAATGGACATGTAATTTTTCGAGAAAAACAGCATTTTTTATACTTTCTCGTTTATAACTTGGCACATTTTAATAGTAGAAGAAGATTTTATAAAAGGAAAAATTTTCTTTATTAAATTCTACGTAAGATAGGGTTGGTAAGACAAATAAAAAATCATTGTTGTTTCTGTTATTTAGTAATAAATAAAAAAATTGAATAAATCTACCTTTGTTTCGATTTTTTTAAACTTTTTTGTTTACACCCACGCTTTTACCATTCAGAAAAAAAAAACTTTTTAATGTGTTAATAACTACAAAAAAGTTGGGGCTAGATCGAGTAGTTTTTGCACAATAATTTGTAAATTTACATTTTCACAAAAAAAATTACATATTCGAAAAGTCGTTAAAATAATACGCTTATTCTTTTAATTCGGTAAACTGTTTGTTAAAAAAGTTAAAATTTGTGGGATTAAAGTACTTAGAAATGAGCTTCCTTGAAGATCGTTGCATTTGGTCGCTTAGCTTCCGAAAATAACCGATGAAAGTTAACTACTGTTCATGATAGTTCAACAATTAAAAAGGTGACATTTTTGCACCGGTGGCTTTACTTTACCGAGTACTTTCCCGGCTACCTTTTCAAATTATGTCGTTAACAAAATCGTAGATAAAACAACAAAATAAAAATGTGCAAAATCCATGAAATTTAGGAATAGCAGGGATGTGGGTAGCTGACCTATGACTGAATTTATTTTTTGTAGTGTAAAAACATTTTTAATAACTATTCAAAAACAAAATTAATAAGGATTTTTGCAACAGGTAATTTTATTTGATATTATACCCTTTAAGTTGAAAGAGTAAGTCTTTTGTTTAAAAAAAAAGAGAATTTATTTGAACTTTGTGTTTGTTAATCGTTCTAACTTTAATCGGTGTTTTGTAATTTTAGGGAAAGACTGAGACTTTTATCTAGAGATTTTTTTTGGGAAATCGCAAATTAACAAGTTTTTATTAGGAATCGAGATTTATGCCGATCACTGTATTATCAAATTGAGTGATTAGTAAATAATAAATATTAGGAAAAATGTCACCGGTGGCGTAGTGGTCAGAGTTTCGGCTCGCGGGCCCGGCGATCCGGGTTCGATTCCCAGTGCCGGAGAGACACTTTTAGGTAGTAGTTATTTAAAAATAACGTCCGTGGTGGCACTACCGCGTTGTCTAAAAGGTGCTGCAACAGGCATGTTTCAGTGCTTGGACAACGTTGACGGAACAACTGGGAAGAAATGGGTTAAAACACCGAAAAACCCGGCACTCACGGATTAGGTTTAAAATAATATATATATATATATATATATATATATATATATATATATATATATATATATATATATATATATATATATATATATATATATATATATATATATAAAAATTTCCTTCGTAGGTTATCATAAAGCTTAAAAAAATTTGTCTGTCTCAATTCTATCTAGTTATTGTAGACAGGTTTTTAGCTATATTTTTGCCCTGTGACAAAGTGACATTAAAATTGTCTTCAAAACGGTTCAAACCAGTTAATCAAACAATTTTAAGCAAAACACCAATAATATAGAAAAGAAATTATATAATTAAATTTTGAAAAACAAAAACTTTAAACAAAAGAAAACCCAAATTAGAATAAAATTTGCGTTAGCAAACAAAATTACCTTTTTAAAATTTGTTCTAAAAAAATTTGTTTAAAATGAAAATTGTATTTTAAGTCCCACCAAAAATTTTCTCAAGTTTGTTTGAAAATTATCAGGCTTGGCTACAGAACCATTCCGCAGTGTTTTTGAACGTTTTGGCCGCGTAATTTGCTGCATTAGTTACAGAGTAACAACCCGACCAGAGAGTAAACTACATTTACAAAAAGACCCTTTGATGCTAAAGCGGACCATGTTAAATTTACAATTTAGTAGTAAGCGTATTTCTGATTTTTGTACAGTACGTAAGTGTAACTAAACAACAATAAATTAGGTTCTAGTATATAAATTGGGACTCTTCTATAAGTACCCAATAAAGTCTGTGTTATCATATCGTTACACATTCAACGTTCACACATTCAATCGATTTTTATTACATTTTTTTAAAAATAAAAAATAAATTCTAATTTATTATATAATTTTATATTACAATTTTGTGCATAATTTACCAAAGAACAAAAACATTTTAAAAAATTTTTTGCGCATAATTTGTCATAGACTATACACCTTTTTTAAAGGTTATCGAGCATAATTTTTCACTTACTGATACACTTTTGTTAACAAAGTAAAAAAATATATATTTTTTTGGTTAAAAATCAAAGTCTATTTTAAAAGCATATTTGCATTAAAGCATTGTGCATAATTTACCAAAGACAACAATAGTATATTAAACAACACGGTTTGAAAACGACTTTTGCACACGGGCGAGACAAATTGATGGACCGAGACGAAGTCGAGGTCCACAAGTCTCGCGAGGGCAAAAGAGTTTTCTAACGGGGTTTTTACGATACTTTTATACGACTGCCTTAAACATTTTTTGTGTAAATTTTTATTTTAAAACAAACGCAAAACAAAATAATGGGAAAAAAAGAAACTAAGATTTTTAATTTAGGGAAACAGGAAATTTCCCCTAACTATTTTAAAATATTAATTGTAATGTTTTCTGCAGGAATCGTCGCATTGTTGATCGACTTTTAACGATGGAGACAACATTTTCTGGCACCTTGCTTTTACAGTTCTCTGTCGTCGGGCATATTGCAGTTTTCTTGCCATTACTCAATTGCGTTGTGTGGCTGTGCCGCAACAGACGACACAGAGGAAGAGATCCCTCTGAAACATCCATTTTATAAGCGAGTCATCTATATAATTTGGCGACTGAGCTTGATTTCCATCCACCCTGGCGCTCAGACCAGCAAATCTGATCCAGAATTCACCAATAGTGGCTGACGGGCGCCAAAGCAATGCCCGGTATAGGTTTCCGGGGTTTCAACATCCAAATTTGGGGATGTCTTTTATACCGCCAATTTTGTTAATTCCCAAAGTTTTGAGTGCATTTTCCATTTTTATAATTAAGAAAACGATCTGTTTGGAGGATGGAGGTCGAAGGCAGAATACTTTTTAAGATGGTGTGAGACTTCCTGGACACTGTAAAATGATTCCGGGATCTTTTGTTTTTGGGATTCTCTAGTTTAATTAACATTGCGCTGCCAAAATCCGTCATATTTTCTTTTAAGGAAGCACAATTTTCCTTCGGCATGCCCCAGAGAGTCCGGGCTGCCACCACTGCCTGAAACAAGAAAATACCGATAAGTCTTTAAAATTTTTTTCCCTTTTGGTTACTTTATGAAAATAGCACTATTTAAAACAGAATTGGGGAACCTGCCTACTAAACCTTCTCACTATAAAAATGACCATAAAATAAATAAAATAACTGTGATGCCTACCTTGTTTGGCAAATTTTTCCCTCGTCTGAAGCGTTCTTAGGAAGCGGCAAAAATCATTCTCGCATTTGGACTTTTTGGCATGATAGTTTCTGATTTTCTATTAGGGCCTGCAACTTCTGGTTTTTCTAATATCCGTATTTTGGTTTGTCCTTCAGGTTGATTTTAGCATGGAAAGCGTGCTCCATAATGTTGAAGACTTGTATTTGTTCGACAGCTCTTCAAAGTACACCAACATAACATTTTCCGGAAAACGTTTGTACGTTATTTGCTTGTTCCACTTCATAAATCGATGTAACTCGGCTCATATCGATCTCTTGACTTTGTTGAAGTAGGTTTGACGAGATTAAACTCGCTTTTTTAGAATTTCTTCAGAATCGGACATTTTTTCGCGAAATCAAAATTTTGTATCTAAATTGGTATCTAATCAACAAAACAAGAAACTATGATGGGCAGAATAAAGCCTACTTTGAATTTTCTATATTTTTGACATAACAATAAAACCATAATAAATCATATTGAAAGACAGAACCGTGTGCAAAAAAATATTTTCCTTGCCACATTGTAGGCAAAATACAATTTTCAAAGCTTTGTTTAGATGTGTGTCAAAACCCCATTTTCTAAAGCAGTCGTATAAAAACATTTTTTAAAACTTTTGGCGCATAATTTGTCATAGACTGACACACCTTCTTTAAAAGCTATTGGGCATAATTTTTCACTAACCGATACACATTTGTTAACAAAGTTAACACATGGTTATTTTCTTTTTGGTTATTAATTTTATAATGAATTTATTTTTAAGCATATTTGTACAATTTAATGGAATGAAATTAATTTATATACTATATAATTTTGGTGGATGTAAACACATCAATCGAATTTAGGCGAACTGCCGAAAATTCCACGTTATTAACTGCGGTAGTAATTGGTTTTAAATAACAGAACTTGGTAGTAACTTTGACATAAATTATTTAAATAACCAAAGTCAACCAAACTCGTGAAAATACTAAGTTTTTTTGGTTATAATTGGATCAACTCCTTAATTCAATTATTGTACTAAATCTTAAGTAGATATTTAACTAAAAAATTTTTGCTTTTTATTAGATTTTAAGTCATTTTTATTACGTATTATCAATAGACATACAGTTGACAATTTATTGATCTTATTTTTTAATTTAAGGCAACATTTTAAAAAACTTATATATTTAGAATAAAAGACACATTTTTAGCAATTTTATATAATTTGATTGTATTGTTTTTGTTACGAAATTAAGAAAAACAAATGTGTAATTTTTGAAGGCCTGCTTAGATCATCCTTATAATGTTTAAATATAAATAAAAATATTAACTTATTTAAAATTATTTTTTGATGAGTAGATTAGCCTAAGAGCCCGTGTCCACCAGACGTACATAATAGTCTAAAAGCTGAAAGTTATCTTATCTTAATAAAAAATAAATTTTCAAAAATATATTCACTATAATTTTTAGGTTAATTATTCGCTTAAAATTTAATATTGTAAGTCTATATTTGACATAAGTATGCATTGCTTAATCCATTTAATTGTCTTGGATTACTTCCGGTTTAACCGGTAATGACTGATGGTTGCAAATTTTAAATGGCACCACCAATATATTTTCTTTTATTTCGATAGGATATGACATTTTCAATAAATTGACGCCCTTTTCGGGATACGGTAACGAACCACTTCGATTTCTTAAAAAAAATGTATGCCCATAAATAAAATTTTTCAAACTTTTGTCTGTAGAAGCCGTCAAAAATAAAAATAGATGAAATTTTTGTTCCTTGGCTATTTGGTTAAAAATTAAGGTTTTTAATGTATTTATAGCATTTAGGATTGGAATTTTAAAACATAAATGTTTTACAGCAGGAATGTCAAGAAATGACATACAAGATGACATTGTATTCAGAATGTTTTATCCAATCAAACAATTAAAATAAACATACCAGTGGTACTATTTAAAAAAGCACTAGTCATTTCAAGTTAATTTGGAAGTTATATAAAACAAAGGAATTGGTTAATATACAGTAAAGCGCAGAGCACTACGAACATAGGACGATCCTGGGCGATTTTGGATGTACCTAAAAACGCCGCACGCATTGCTTATCGATCAATAATTTTCGGAAAACAAATTTATAAGACGCGCGTCGGCCGGCAAAGCGATCAACTCATTACGTTTTTTCCTGAAATAATTCTTTACTATCGAACGCTCGACAGCTATAATTGTACGGTGTCGATTATTTGCGACCAAAAAATTTTTTTTAAATAAAATAATTATTATTAATAATAGATGTTCACGAACTGGAAGAAAAAATTTAAATTATTAAATGGTATCACCGTGGAAATCCTGATAGGGGAATTAGGGAATTATTTATTAATTTATTTCCAACCAGGCTTACCCCACAACTTTCACTATTCACCGAGTCATTAAAAACTTTTTGACATTAGGTTGTTTAACTCCAAGGAAACATAAACATGATAGTGAACCAGAAGAAAACAACGAAAGGCAAATGAAGGAAATTATAGTAATGGCAAGTGTTATTGAAAATCCTACAATTTCATTAATACAATTGTACAACAGGTTAATTTAAGCAAAAGATCAGTGGAAAGAGTGCTTAAAAAATGGATACCGATCCTACAAACTAAGAATGCAATTTTGTGAAACTGTAATGGAAAATAACAATGAAAATTTTATAAGAACATTGTTCTTCATGGTCTCACCCAACGATTTTTTTCTCTGGGGTCACGTAAAATCACAAATTTATGGTTTCCAGGAGAATGGGCTAATTTAAACTACAAGAATTGCAATTACAAATTGAGAATTCTTTAGGATTATTACCCTAACATTCTAGCAAATGTTAGAAGGCGTTTTTATGACAATCTTGGTTATTGTTTGGCTCAGGAAGGTGGTTTATTTGAGCATCTTCGATAACTTGAAAGATTTTTCTTTTTTTTTCTATGAATGCACATTAATTTATTTTTTTAAATATCTTCTACGTTCCATTATTTATTTAAAAAATTCTTTTATTTTATTAGAAAAACTGTTTGGTTCTTAAAACCGTAGCAAACGTTGCGGTCTCGTAAGCAACTAATTTTAAATTTATGGCTGATAAGAACCGATCGAAGACGGTTGATGCTAGCTAGCTCCTGTTACTTGCCTATAAACACTGCATATTCTTACTAAATATAAAAACGTAGTACAAACTAAACTGGGCAGATAACTTTCCGAATTTATCACGTACTCCCCCCCAGTCCCAACCAAAAATTAGCCACGTGAGGAAACGAGACAGAAATTAAAATGCAAGCCACCAAATTATTATTAGTATTTTAGAATTGGGTATATCCAAAATCATCCAGGAGCCTCCTATGTTCGCAGTACGGTGCGCTTTACTGTATGCACATTAATGTTAAATACTGACGCACAAAATTTAATTTTTATATTAAAAATAAAACGAAAATTTGTCGAAAAAGAACCATTTTGGAAAAGCACCGGCTGTGGTACCTGCTACCTGCAAAACAACTAGGATCCGAAGTTTTTAGTAGCCAATAATTACTACCCCTGTTAGGGACATTGCGCAGCGAAACTTTCAACTTTATACCATGACGTAAGCCTGGTGATCACGTATTTTCTCTATATTAGTAAAAGTAGATTCTTATTAAAACCTTTTAAATAAATATTTTTGTTAAAGCGGCTGAATATTTTATTGGGCCTTAAAATAAGTCTTGTGGTCTAATTTCTTAGTGTATTAATAGCATTTTTTTTCTTTAAAGCCTTCTAGCAAAAAGGACAAAAATTTACCACCAGTATTTTTATATGGTCTCAATATAGAGGTACTCGCTTTCGCTATGGTATATTAAACGTGTTGTTGAACTTTTTCAACGGGACGTAAAAGCTTCTAGGAATAAACAAGGGTTTGAAAATTTTAGATTGACCTATAAAATAAAAATAGCATTAGTTTATTATTTAAATAAACTTTAGTAACGTAATGTTAAGCGGATAAAGTAAGACAAGGGCTGGTTTCAGTGGCATGAATGTATATGGTGATGTAATTTAATACTTTGCATAATTTGTGTTGCAAGTGTTAATTATTTTAAACACAGAAAGTATCGCCGAATATAATATCATTGGAAAAAAAATTATCGAAGGTAATACCACGAGTGCTTAAAAATTACCGATAATTTTCATGTTTTTTTTTATCTTGGGACAGTCCACGAAGGCTGATGCCTAAGTACTAACGTACCGTGGGTGTCTTCAGTGTGGTGAGAGGGAGTTTGTTCACACGGGACTTAAATTTTTTTCATCGTTCAAATTTTCATGAAAGCTTGTTATTTATAATTCCACGAGTTTGAAAAACAAGTGAAATTTGTATAACAAGCTTGAATGAAAATTATCTGGTTAATTTTTATGCATGAGCGGTATTTAAATATTGCTAGAATGGAGACATACGAGTATATGAGTATTATACTATAAAAATGGTTTTTTTGTGATACAATTTTTAATTTCATGGAACATAATTAAAACTATAACTGAAATCGTTTTTTTAATTACTTTATCTATTTCTTTATCGTGTACATGACCAAATCGACTCATTTTGACTGATTTTGACGTTTCTAATTAACAATACAAACAAACAAGTTTGATTGTTCTGTGTTTGTAAGTAAGTGGAAATACCACGTTGTCTAGGCAACGTGAAATTTCCGCTGAAATTGATTTTTAACGTGTCTTATGGAAAAATTTATACATAAGTGAAATATTCGGCAAAATATTTTAATTGTATAAAAGTTTGTTTCTTGGGAATTTTGAGAATGACATTTACAACCAAATCACAAGCCGTCAGGCAAGAGGTTTTGTAAAAACTGTTATAAGTGAAATTTTCATAAAAGCAACAAACTTAAATGAAACAAGAAAAAAAATTTGCCCAAAAAAAATTTTTTTAATAATATTCCACAAGACTATTTCACGAGAAAACGAGCAAAATTTTAGCTAGAAACACAGTATCTTTTGTCAAATTTGTTTTACTGACAATAGCTTTTGTCCCCTTACAAAATTTTGTCGCTGAGAAACCATCGTGCTGGTTTTGTCCAGGTAAGAGTTTTGACAGTAGAAAACAGGTCGTTGCTACGACATTTTGCCAATGTAAAACACTCTAATGAAATAGCCACTGGTAAATAAATGTAAAAATATCTTCTAAAAAAAGTAACATGTGATTGTGGACTTGCGTAATATAATTAGGTTTAAATATCTGAGACAATAGAAGGAGAAGATAAACTACTTATCCCTTTAACTATACTTATAAATTTACAGTTTATATTTATTTTATTCGTTTTAGGATAGTACTAACTTTGCCCTAAAAATATTTTTATACATAAAGCTGATTTTAGGTTTTCATACATAATATATATATCAATCCTTTCTTTAATTACCAATTTTAGTATAAAATCAAATAAATAAAAAGATATTATATATTTTAATATAAAGTTTACTAAACAAAAAGAATAAATCACCATTTTTTACATAGATCCACGCCATGTAAGTAAATAAATATGCCACCGCAAATTAAAACCTTCAAAATACATAAATTCCATATACATTCATTAGGACCCAATTTTTTTTAAATACATTTTCACCAACATTTTTTTATCTGGCGAATCAAAACAAAAGTCCCATTAGCAGTATAATAATATTGACAAGAAAATAAAAGCGTTCTGTCAAATTTATATCTAAAATTATAAATTCCCTCAACTGAAAAATTGTATTTGAGTCCCATGTGCACAATTTCAACGTTTGCTTTAGACAGGCAATTATCCAGCCTGGCTACAGAACCGCTCCGCAATGTTTTTAAACGTTTAGGCCAAGTAATTTGCTGAAATATTTAATGTTGTAAGTTTGGTGGTAGGGCCCACAAAGCAGGTGATAATAATTTCTAAAAAAAAATCCCAATGAGAGCCTGGCAATTAAACAATCGTAGATCTTGGCTCTGTTAATAGAAAGCGTATTTTACTAAACATAGTCAATAAAGGACTTTGCTAGAGTAAGTTTCTTAAATTTTTTGGTGTAATAGTATTTAATAAATTAAATTTTTCTAATTATTTTTGGAATTTGATACTCATTTTTATACGGAATAATTTTAATTGCACTAAAAATTTACTTTAATAGAATTTTATGTACTCAGACTGAAGAATATGACAATGGTTATTGCATACAAATATTTTAACAATGAGATTTCTACTATAGTATAAGAGACAAATAAATATACCATTAAAATATATACTTTCAATTAACTTATTAAATCAAAAACTACTAACTTTAAAAAAACTGAGACCCGTTGATTAGTATTTTCAGTCGCGTTTTTTTCTATAAAACAAATATATACCGTCTGTCCAAGATGTTAAATATGATGTTATATTTTTTTTATATCCGCATATCCAGTTTTACATACGTAATTTCAATTTTTTCTTCCGTATCGTTTGCAAAATATTAAATAACAAAATTTTACTTAAAAAATAAATCGTATTTTATTTCTGTTAATGATGTTTACTTAATACGTGCTGTACATTTTTGGTAAGGGGTTATCAATTTTCGCGAATTGAACTCGCTTGTCCAAATTTTCGAATTCCAAAAAATTAAAACGCTTTATGACACACCTTGTATATTTAAACATCCAACCAACGTAAAATGTAATTGTAAATAAAATGGATCATATGTAATTTTTTGATATCGGCATCCTAAACGAGCGTAACAGGGTGACAGCTGTCAAATTTGACGTTTGAGATGCCTATATCAAAAAATATTTTAATAACTTTTAAATATACGGAGTGTCTTATATAGAAGTCTATTTTTGCTTTTGAATTCCATATTTTAGACATGCTGTATTGTTTCGCAGGGATCAAAAACACATATTTCCAAATTTTAGGCATGTATTAAAGGCCCATTACACAGGTCCCCAAAAAAAGTGTTGTGTGCTGGATGTCGGACTAAGATTTTCTGG
This sequence comes from Listronotus oregonensis, assembly GCA_019359885.1. Lineage (NCBI taxonomy): Eukaryota > Metazoa > Arthropoda > Insecta > Coleoptera > Curculionidae > Listronotus > Listronotus oregonensis. The sequence goes on along the minus strand of JAHBCN010010373.1, from coordinate 13,448 downwards.
CGTATTATTTTCGCTGAATACAAATCTAAAGTCACAATTGCAGGTCAAATGGCAAAAAATTAAAAAAAAATCGATACGTTACCGTTTACCGGCCGTAACCTGCTATCACGGCATGTTTGGACTACGACTATATAAACTATAAGGGATACAAAAGTAGAGCTTTCTAAATTGTCTAAAATAATTATATAAATACTTTTGATAAGATAAATAATAAAGGAAATATAAACGATAATGTAATTTTGACAAAAAATGTCAGTCCAAAGTGGGAAAATATATATATATATATATATATATATATATATATATATATATATATATATATATATATATATATATATATATATATATATATATATATATATAATAATATATATATATATATATATAATATTTTATATTAATGTTATTATTGGTTTTTTTAATATAAATTATTTATTTAATAAAAATTTAATTATGGTTTATGCCATATAAAGTCTCGTGTATCTTTTAAAATTTCTTTTAAAATTTTTTGATATGTGTTGACTTTAGATTTATGTTCAGCGGAAAAAAATTTGCCAGAAAATCTTAGTCCGACACCCAGCACACACCACTTTTTTGTGGACCTGTGTTGTCAATTGAATTGAAATATGGATTATTTGTTAAGTAAAATTTTGTTATTTAATATCGCGCAAACGATACGAAGTTAAGAAACAAATTTAGAATTAAACCGTTACATATAACTTGCAACATATTCGCTTTAAAAATACTTTTAAAGAAACTTGGGTTTCAATTAAAAAAATGATTGATACCGTTATAGCTTAAATTTGAGCCATACTGTATAAATATGTTTTCCTTAAAAAAACACTAATCAACGGGCCACGGTATTTTCCCAAAAAATAACTTGTTCTAAATTATTAAATCTATTTCAAGTTAGAAACTTGCACTGCATAAGCCTAGTTGATTAGATAAATGGTTCACCCTCTTCTACTTATACCGCCGACAATTATACTTTAGGAGAACGTATATATTAGATGTACTAAATTACCATATACATTCACGTTAATAAAATTCACCACCCGTTTACTTACTATATCACAGTATCCCTTTGCCTTCCAAAGTTTATACTATTAATAGACCAGTTATCTTTATTGTATGAAGCAGTCTTAAATTGTAATATCATTGTTACAACAACCTGCTTATAACACTATGGTGAGGGTGATTATCTTTAAAATACATTGACGTTGAAAAAACATAAGGGAAAAAATGTGCAAATTTTGGCTAAACGGCATCTATATCTTAAAGAAAAAGACAAATTGTAAATATACCAAGTAATTTAACCACAAGACTAATGTTGTTCCGAAATAAAATATACATTAAAATGACATATTTCTTTCAATTTAAAAGTAATTGATTTAAGTAAAAATATTTTTTCCAATATCAAATTTTCGAGCTTCTAATTTTTATATATTCTTCCCCAATAATTATCCATTATAAACATTAAGTGCCCAAAGATTAAGAAAATTAAAACATAATTACAATATAATAATCAATACCTGTAATTAAAACCGGATGGAACATTTAATAAATCTATAACATTAATATTCATACCCACTGGAGTACAATATTTTTTAATAAAACTTTTTAAAACACATTTATCAATTAAGAAAGTTAAAAACTAGCTGCAGTATAGTAAGTTCCGTTATTTATTAAACCTAAAAAAGCCAATAATTTATGAAAATTTTAAACCAATAGATGTTTGTCTTAAATCCCTTACTTTATAATAGGAATAATCAGAAATTGCAGTGCCAAATTTCTAACAATTACTTAAATCTAAAGAATTATTGTATTAATACTTTTTCTTAGTAACCACAATTTTAATGGTAATTTAATTAGTAGTTTTTGAGATAACAGCACTGAATTTCAGGAAAAAAAATCATTTAAATAATGTATTTTTTAATCGATAGAAATTTTTTTATGTATTTCGCATTTAGTAACCTTTACAAATACTATTATGTAACAGTCTCCTTTTATTATTTGGGTTTATTAAGTACCAATTTAATTTAAAAGAATCATTGCAAAAATTGAGAAAAGGAACTTTGTTGTCGTGTCATTATTAATTATTGTAATAACAGGAATTATAATATGCTTGGCAAAGCAAGAAATTTTACAATTAATATTTTTCTAGCAGATATTTCGTAACTTATTTATTACTTAATTTTGGTAAGCAACTAATAGAGCAAAATAAAGACTGGCTACTTTACACCCAAGTGGCAGAGAAGCTTAAGTAAACATATTCATTTTATTAGATTATTTTACAAGAATCAATTTAGTTATTTTGTTGTTACCTAATTATTTTTTATAGGCACATTTAAAAGTGATTTCTTGGTAATAAAGTTTTAGCAGCAAATCACCGGGGCTATTATTTAAAAAGTGATGCATAGAACCTAAAAAAAATGCACAAAAGATTGCTTTTCTCTTTTAATTAAAAAAACTGTCAAAATAGGCATTTTTTCATTGGGAGTAAAAAAATTAAGTTTAATTATAATTTAATCACGATACTGTCAACAGGACATTTTTTTCCTAATCCTTATTCGTGCATTTTTCGCATTAAATATTTTGCAGTAATATTTTGGATCATTCAGCGTATTACCTGTAATTGTCCGATTTGAATTTAGTAAACGGATTATTAAACTTTATATTTTATTCTGTAACGAGCATATCTTCAATTTCGTATAAATATGGCAAAAAGTGTGAGCAACGGCTTTAAACATTACGGCAAACGCGCGATCTCATTTATGGAGCTGATTGGTAAGAGGTAAAAGCAAGCTAGGGAAACGGTACCGCGCCAGGCGTTTGTGTTTCTACGGTTTACCTTGACCCCCCACTACTCTACTCTAAGAGCATACAGCACAATGTTTGAAGTCGTTTTTTACACTTTTTGCCAAATTTATTTGGTAATCAAAGACATACAACTTGTAAAATAAAATTTAAAGTTAATAATCCGTTTACTACACTAAATTACATTGGGCAATTACAGCCAAATATTAATGCAAAATATTTAAGCTGCAATTTAAAAAAAAAGACACATTGGATAGCGTCTGCCTTAAACCCATTTAAACAACATGTTTTAAAAAATCACCTTTTTAAAAAACAGCTTTTCAAAGTTATATATTTTTTTTAAATTGTTGATTTTAGCGGTTTTTTAACTTTCCTTTGCAAAAAATGTACTAATAAAGATTAGTAAAAAACATTTTGTTTCTTTTTTAATTCTTTATTAAAGTCTAATTTAGAGTATCGTCTTAAATTAAAATTAAATTATTTTGTTTACTCGAGAAGAAAAATAGTATATTATATTATAAGGATTAAAAGTGCATCTTTTTTACGAGTAATTTTTGCAGTTGCAAGGCGGAGAGCAGCGCAGCCGAGCGAATGCAAAATTGCGAGTAAAAATTAAAAAAAAGCACTTTTAGTTCGTATGATATATACTATTTTTTCTCCCACCAAGTCAAAATTAATACATTTAGTTATTCAAAAGAGCTTAAATGAAATTGCTTTTAATCCTGGGATTAAAAGTAGCACTTTTAATCGTAGGATTAAAAGTGTTGCTAAGCAACGAGCACATTTTTTACGGTATGAGAATTGATAGCTTTTGCACTTGAAAATAGTTTAAAAATGTCAACATTTTTTGACGGTTGGAAAAATATACATTTTTTATAAAAAAAAAAAACACAGAAACTAACTTTTTACCGATTTTGGTTTTTTAGCTACTTTAGGTTTGGCAATTTTAGTTACCAAAACAGCTTTAATTTTGCTCTGTAAACTATACTACCAGGTATTTAACGTTATTTTTATATGACTAAAGGAACCTTTTAAAAACAGAAATAAAAAATATCTATTTGCACCATTGGATATTAATATAAATTTTTTATATAGAAATAAAAGCCCACAAAAATTTAAAGGGCGAAATCAAAGTATTTTATTAGGGTTAATCAAACGACTCAGTTTGACCCATCGGTCAGGTCAAGAACATTTAAATAAATAATCGCAAATAAATCGCAACCAACTTTGAACAGTGTAATATTGAGGCGCTGAATAGAATCTTGATCAGTTAGACTATCAATTTGGTTGCGACCCTAAATGCTCACAAAAATTAAAGGTCTGAAGAACTTGACTTTATGTTTTTCAGAGTATTTCAAAGTCAAGTCGCAACCAAAGTTGATAGGGTCAAGCTGATCATGGATTCGTATTCAGCGACCTCAAAAGCATAAGTATACACTCTTCAAATTTGGTTGCAAATCATTTTGCAGATTTGACCTTAAAATGCCCTTGAATTACCCCAAATTTGGCTTTAGCGACTTAAAAAATATAAAGATATCATGGTCAAGTCTTTCGGACCTTTAACCTTTTTTTGTGGGGCTGTGTAATTTATAAAAACACCCTCGAGTTTAACATTATTATTTATATAAATTAAAACATTTTTATGTAAATAAAACGATAAGTTTATAGAATATCAAAAAAGAAAGTTGACAGGAAATCAAAAAGAATCATAGGAGAAAGTCATAAATTTTATATCAAAAGTTATCTACTGGAATATTAGAAATTTGCTTCCAGTTATTTATGCTAAATAATTGACCTAGCATCAGATTTGCTTACGAATCAGCCAGCTAACATTTCGCTTGAGGGATAACCACAGTTTAATGCCCTTTAGCTTACAAGATGCGGGAATAAGCTGTTTCATAGCTACATATTTAAGCAAGATACCGAGATACTTTTCATTAAAGAAAAACTTAAATAAATTATACATTATACATTTCTAAAGTTTGCCTAGATTTATTACAAAGTATGTTAAGCACAACAAAAGTTGGACATATATGGAAATTATAAACAAACAAATTATTGAATTCTACGGAAAAAATACACGAAATGGTTATATTAGTTTTTTAAAAAAGTACAGGGAAGTTCAAAAATAAAGCCCTTTTTACTTTAAAATGAATAACCCTGTATATTAATAATAAAATATGGAACAAAGCAAGAATTATCTCAAGTATAATTTTAATCGGGATTGGTAAAGAAAAGAACAAAACGAAACTTTTTAATCTTTTAACAGTCTGAAATTGTCGTGTACCAGAAATAAACCGCCGCAAATCTTAAAAGTCCCCCACAAATCAAATTAGTTTGCAGTCCGTGCATTTGTAATCTCCTTAACTTTTTACAATGTCGCACAGATTGGCGTACGTGATTTAGGAGCTCTAAGTGAAAAAATCTTGTTATATAAGAGTTTTCTAAAAGAAAATTTCTTTAAGGGCTAACATAAAATTATTTTTTAAATAAAAATAAACATCATTTATTTTTTATTATTCTGGACTTAACAGTTGTTTAAAACAATTATTTAGTATCCGATTTTTTTTATTTATTATTATTCCCTTTTTAAAATAACTAACAACTTAAGTTGTTTTAGCTGTTTTACGCCCATTTAAAATTTAGTGACAAAGAAGCTTCAATCTTGAAGTTAATTATATCTCTTATCTATAAAAATGTTGACATAGATCATGGTGCTAGAGAAAATCAGTATGTTAATAATTTTTACATACACAAATGTTCAAGGATATTAAAGTTATAAGCAAATATGTACATAAAGTAACAAAGTAGCCTTTATTTTACGGTACCTTTATAAAAATTTAACTAAACAGAGCCAAAATTTTAACCTTGCTCATTAAAAAAAAGCAAAATAGCCCGCTTTTGGATTTTCTGCAGAATTTTAAAGAATACTTTAAAAAATAACTGAATTAAACACAAGAAATACGACATAAATTTAAAATTTTAAACTTTTTTGTTGATTCATTATTCAAAGCATCTTATTTAAAAAAAAATCGTATTAATTATAAGCAACAAAAAAATTAATGTAATTCACCAGAGATTTGTGATCTAAATAAAAAAATAGAACATGCTCAAAACACAAAATGTCAATATTTTGTCTCTTGTTAGTAAAACTAAAACATATTTTTAAACTGATAATGTTGTGACAAAAACTTAATCCAAAATCTTATGTAATGAAAAGTATAAAAAAAAAAACAAGACGCTTTTATAAACGAACCAATAAGTAATAGCCCAAGAGCCTATGACACATGTTTCATAAAGTGTTTGAGTCGGGCGGAAATTTCAGATAGTTGTCTAAATATGATAGATGACCTACCTGGGTACACCAGGTACTGCAAATACAAGAAAAGTGTAAAAAAAATTGACAAAAAAAATATTTGATTCAAAAGCCAACAAAGAACATTCGAAGTTTAGTTGGTTTAGAATAAAAACTAAAAATGGAAATAACATTGGAGTGGTTAATTTTGAACCAAACCACCCCAACGTTGTATTTGTAAAAATAAAAAAATCTTTATAAAACTATATTTAAAAATATTTGCAAAAACCCATTCACTTTTTTCGTGTTTTAACAATTGGCAATCATGAAAATAAAAGTTTCGTGGATTTTTAATATGTGCAGTACCTGGTGTATCCTAGGTAGGTCAGGCAGTAATTCGATTACTTACTTATCTATTCTATCGAAACAACTTTGTAAAATGTCTATCTGAATAAAATACTTTATGAAACACATGTCATGAGCTCTCAGACTATAAGTGAAAGCTCTTTAGTTTTGATTTAAATCAGTGTCTTAGGTTCACTTTTAGATTCTAAGGTTTAAAAAAACACACAAAAAGCTATTAAATATTAACCCGTTCCGTCTTCGTTGGATGACCCTGTATTTGAAAATAAAACACTTGTTCATCCCCAGTTTTTGTTTTATCTTGAGACAGTCCAACGAATACTAACTGTGTATTTTAAGTGTGGTAGAAAATAGTTTATTAACACGGTACTTAAATATTTGGACATTAAGAGAAGAAAGAAAAACCTCGGCTGGCAGTAGGTTAAACAGTCTAGACACTCCAAGGATAAAAGGTCGAGAGCATTATGTTTGGTTGGAGCAACCACGAAATAAATGATACTGGCAAATTCCTTGAGCAGAAGCCATGATAATACCTATAAAATAGCGGTTGATCCTCTAAAACCCGTCGGTGGGCAAGGAAAGAAAGTTTTACGTAAGCGTGGGATATTATAGGGAAAAGCTCTTCTCTAAATGGTATTAAGAATGCTAGGAGTTTTGGAAGATGCTATTTCCCAGACATAAAAACAGAATTCTAAAGTTCTAATTTAAGATGCATACAGAGAATGGAGATTTGAATGGGAGAAATATATATTTTTTAATAATAAAGTTTTAAGATTATGCATGTTTGAATTTAAACTACTATTAACTTTATTTTTGTAGATATTCATAAGACAGATACAACCCTATATTTAATCTTTAATAAAGCTAAATACTTTTTAACAAAAATTAATGGGTATATTACTTAGTTTAGTTATTTTTTCTGTTCAGAATTTAAAGTTTATGAAAATTAAAGCATTTAGTCCATATTTAAAAAATTAAGATAATAATCGGTTAAAACGGCTACATTAATACTGATATTACTCTCTACTACCCCACACAATTATCTATATTTTACGATTTTTAATACCCAAATGTCGACTTTTAATGTAGAAATCAAATAATAAAAAACATCTAAATAAAAGCATAGTGTTTAGATGTGGAAGCGATGTCCATCGATCACTATCGGCACAGAAATAGCCCTAAGGACACTTTAGAGCAATCAACCGAATCGGTCGGACATACTTTAAGAAATTATTATTTTCATTACATTTCTTATTTATTTAATGGAAAGCCAACATTTTTCTACACCCACCCATTTTATGCTTTTATTTCTACGAAAAAACTTAATTCTATAGGTCCTTTTAGTAAACTAATATTTATTTATTGGCAAAAAATTATAAAAGTATTCGAAATTTCATGGTTGAGCTATTAAGTTGACATTTAAAAAATGGAGTTAACTACCGAATATACAGAATAAAATTGTAACTGTTTATTAAACATTGCTAGTTTAAACCCTAAATTTTGCTATTTTATTTAACGGTATAAAAAATATTTAATTATAGAGAAATATAAGAAAATCTTTTATTAAAAAAATTGGACATTTGGCATTATTAAAAAAATTATTGATATTGCAAACCGTTAAAAATTGTATTAAAGTTAAAATAAAAGTTTAATGAATAAAAAAAAAACATTAAGAAAAAGTAATAATTATTCTTCCAAATTTTAATAATTTTATTTATAAGGGTAGACAAGTTCTTTATTTCTGGATTTAAAGCTATTTTTTCTAGGTAGAATGGGTTTGGGGTGTTATAGGTAAATATGTTACAATTCTTTTTATTTAGTGAATAAAATTTTTCCTGCATTTTAAATTATAATGGTGCCTCAAAAACTGGGGTTTATTCGGATTGCATACTTTTTAAATACCCCTAAAAATACGATATTCCCTTCCCTAGTTCAGTGCGTCCTGTGTAAAAAATGCAATTTTAAAAATGTTTTCTTTACTTGTGTCCTAAAACCTACCTATATACCGATTTTCAACTCCCTCGGGAAGTGCTCCATAATTTTGATGAGTCAACGAGTCAGTCAGTCAGTTAGTCAGTAGTAAAATGGGTGATTTTTAAAATCGAATATCTTAAAATTCACTTAACTTTCTCAAATATTTTATAGATAACTAGAATATTATGCTAATTTACATACCAAATCTCATACATTTAGGTAAAACAATACCGAGGATATGATAGGGTGAAAAATATGGTGAAATATTTAGTCTAAAACTTTATCTTCTTCTTCCCTGAGACTTTTGTGCTTTATCTCCCATCATGTTTTATACCAATCCTCCCATTGTTTGTTGTTTTTTCTACAAGTCTGTATAACCCCGAGACTGGTTGGTTAATATATTCCTGTGGGCTCATTTTCGGTTGCCCAAACAATGCCTGTCTTTTGTGATTCAATGCTTCACAATCGAACAGGATATGATAGGCTGTTTCGTCCCCCTCGTCGTACATCCTGCAACTTGGATCTCCCATTGTATGAGCCTATCTTGTGTAGGTGTTCTCTTAGGTTATCGTACCCTGTTAGCAGCCCTACTGTTATGCGAAGTCTTTTCCTAATTTTTTTTTACTAGTTCTTTCTTTGTTCTTTTGGATGGGCTCCTTATAAAGCCTTTTCCATGTCTTATTCTACTGAGGCTTCTCCAGTATTTCTTGTGTTTGTTTCGGATCCATTCCCTGATTTGCCCTCGTGCTATGGTTTTGGTCACTCCAAGGGCAGGTTCTGGTCCAGAGTATGATGTGGATGATCCCTGTCTTCATTCGCTTTCCCGTTGCCTTCTATTATCAAATGTCCTGGTACCCACAGGAAAGTTACCCTGTTGCATTCCCCCAGGACTTTCAGTTCTTTTCGGCCTTCCCATGTAAGCTTGGACGTTACCTTTGGGTCTACTAATGCCTCTAGTAACGCCTGGCCGTCTGTCAGTCTGAAACTTAGCCTGGCGCCTAAATCCTTGTTCTTCACACCTTCAAATCTTTAAATCTCGTGGTAACAAACTATTTTTTTATTCTTTTCCCATCCCACAAAAGTTTATATTCATGAATCCTACCATGAGTGCCAAGTTTTTTTAGATGTTTTACCCATTTTTCCCCAGATATTTTATTTTATGGCACCTCTTAAACCACCCTCATTAAAGTCTGGTAATGTCATATAGACAGTACCTACATTTTAACGGGCATTTTGATCGTGCCCAGTGTTGCCTAACATCAAAAATCTTACGAGAAGCAGTGTTTCAACGCGGCAAGGGCCTTTACCAATCTTAATTTATATTAGACACTCACGGTACATAAGTACTAAAGTAATATAAAAAAAATGTATCTGTAAACAAACTCTGCAGGCGATTGTCTTTTACAGACTCCATGTTTTACCTGTGTGTCAAGTAATCAAAGGATTTTAATAAAGTCTGTTTAAAGACCAAAATTTTAAGAAAACTTCTTTCTTAAAATATATTAATAATTTAAAAATTAATTTATACAAAATTAGGAAATGAATGGCCTTAAGCTGTTATATACTTTAATTATTAAAATTTAATTTCAATAAAAATACTTTTGTGGGGCCGCTATTTGTTTACTGAAATTTAAATTAAAGTTATTTTAAGAAAATATTTTTTTTATTTTATATTATTCTTTAAAAAAAACTAATTTATAATACAAATTACTTTTGAGTTTTAAGTTTAACCAACAAAAAAAAATTCAATAAAATAATTTAAGAAAATTCAAACAGATATCTCTTTAACTTTTAAATATTTTTATTATATGAGTCGTTTTTTTTTTTAGTTAGTTTTTATTGGTTCCCTAAAAACATTGATTAAATGCCATAATAAAACAAAAAGTAAAGGAAATTTTAAAAGTAATAACAGCATAACTTAAGTAAATATCTAATTGTACAGATTACATTTTTAAACCCTCTGAAAATATGAAATTGGACTTAAGCGCGTCAGTTATATTGGCGAGTGTTAACTAAAGCTTTCAAACCAATTTTTATAGAAGCGCCCTACAAAAAAAAGTCACACGAATTTAAGTCTGGAGAACGAAGTGGCCATTTTACTGGGCACAACTTCCTCTTTCAATTCCTTGGTTGGAATGTTAGCAGTTTTCCAAAAGAATTGGTGTAAAATTTAAGTCTGGAACTTTATTACGGCCAATAAGGTAGCGATGCGTCAATATTTCAAATTATTGCTGATAATGTCTATTTTTACGCATCTTAAATTTTTATGCGTATAAATATGTACTTTGTGCAATTTGGTGACTCCAGATTTTGGTGAGCATGCCAAAATTTTTTCATTAAAAAAAATGTTCTGTCTGTTTTTGAGCACGTTATAGCCACCAGGAAAAAAAATATCATACCAGTAACAAAAAACCAAGATAATCATTATCCTTTGCTTTTTAAAACTCCAGAAAAAAAAAAACAGAATCTGGACTCATTGCTGAATACGATTGAGTTCCATTCCATATTCCGTTCTCCCTACTCCATATCAATCGTTGCCGTGGGATCAGAGGTATTACAAGATGGGGACGGTATGAAAACAATCTAAAAGACTTTTTTCGGCGATAAACTGTTTCCATTGTTATTGCCCTTCCGTCAGCATTATACTACTAATTCGCAACTGCCCTTTTTATGAAAAATCGATCTCTAAGTGCTAGTTGCCTCAAATAACGATCCTGTCGCTCTGTAGTCTGCCTTTGGCGTTCAGTACCTCTAACTCGTCAATTTCTGCCTTCTTAGAACCCTGCTTGACAACTCCTTATTACTGTAGCTTTGTTTTGATTCACTCGGTTAGCGAGGTTTCTAAAAGAAAATCCGGCTTCACGTAGCCCGATTATCCGACTCTCCGCAAACTCGCAAAGTTGAGTGAAATTAGCGCGTCTGCGAACTCTAAGCATGATAATACAATGAAACAAATGGAACCAAACAAATTTAACACAGCAAAATTACTGAAAATGTGGTATTTTTTAAGTTTTTTAAAATACATTTTTGGTGCTTATACAATATACAGGGTGTTCCATTTAAAAAACTGCAATTTTACTATCAGACTTATGTTGATGCCCATATTTCCAAAACTATTATAGATAAACATGTTTTTAAGCTTTTTGAAAGTTTTTTTTAATAATGATACAATATACAGGATGTTTTATTTATAAAAGTACTATATTACTATTTAACTCGAAAACACGATTGTCATTTGTTTTTTTGCATTTTTTGGTCCAGCAACAAAATTAAACAATTCACTTACCAATGGCAAACATCTAATTTGGATAACGCTGTATATTGGACTATTTTTTTAAGTCTTTTATATTCCAATCTCCGAAATTAAAAACCATCAGTCTAAGTCTTTTTTTTTGTGCAATATTAAAATTTTCATGTTCAGTGTATCGTACAAATTTACATACGCGTAAATGTATTTTCACATATACCAGCTGCTAAGACTTCATTTCAAATAAATGGCTTCATTACGGTTTTGGGAAAGAAACCTATTAAGCTATCAATACGTAATTAAACAAAAAAAGTGCCACAAATATTAAAAAACTATTATTAATAAATTTACCCACATTAATTAGTATTTATATATAAAAATATAAAAATTCTCCAGAAACCACAGCATGATATCAAAACTTCAAAACTCAAACAATCTTTCTTATACCATCCAAAGCCCAGGTTTTTAAATTAGGCAACCGTCAACCTTAAAAATTCCGAACAATTCATTTTTTTTTTTTTTATATATGGATAACATATTTAAAGATTTTTAATCTATCACACAATTAAACACTTAAATAATGTGGAGCTCCCAACTTTCGCAAAATATGTAAGTTAAGAACTCCCTAACTCATGGGATAAGACAAAAACAATGAAAATAAATGTAAAATCCAAAACGATAAAGCCCTTAAAACAAAATATTATAAATTAAACAACTTTCCAAAGTCCTTCCTACTCTAATTTATCAAACAATTTGATGTTCGCCACTAAAAAGGAGCAAAATCAGGAAAAAATGCGGTAATACAGCTCCCAACTTTCGCAAAATACGCAAGTTAAGAATTCTCTAACTCATGGGATAAGACAAAATTAATGTTAATAACTGCAAAATACAAAATTATAAAGCGCTTAAAACAAAACATTATAAATTAGACTACGTATCCAAGTCTTTCCTATTTTAAATTCCGCATTAAAACACCATCAATCTTAAAAACTGTTAACAAACTAAATATCTTCCTTCTTTGTGCAATACTAAAAACTTAAAAAATGCTAACTAATCGCACAAATTTTATTTCGCGAAAATGCAAATTTATACATATCATGGGCTCAGACTTTATTTCAAATAAATTTTCCTAACTTTTGAAAAACTATTTTTAAAAAATGTAAGCTCACTTAAGGTTCTCCAGAACATCACAAAATATTTATAAAACTTTAAAATTCTTACCATTTTATCTTCTTAACTTCCAATTTTAAATTAGGCAACCGTCAATCTTAAAAAAATTAAAATATTCGAATATTTTTCCTGTCTATACTTTGATAACATCCTTGGAGATTTTCACTCTATCACACAATTTGACGTTCGCGACTAAGCGGGGCATATCTGCCAGAAATCCTGTCCCCAGCTAAACGTTATGCGACGGGCGTTAAAGAAAACTGCGAGATTTTCCGCGCGCTACGTTTAAGTTTTCCCCCTCGGTGTCTGCCGACATATGACGAAAAAGTACGAGAAGGCTGATTTAAATCGACATGAATATGCAAAACGATTAAAACTGAATAACGGACAGTTCGTTTTTAGTGTTTTAGCTTTGATTAGAAGACAATGTTTTATAGTTACTTTGTAAAGAAACCTTTATGGCAAAAAAAGAATGGATTTTATTGTTTAAAACGACATGTTAAAGTTTTATTTACCCGGTATTTTTACTGCAGCATTTGGTAACATTACTTTTAGCAAATTTATAGCCAGAAATTCCTTTCT
>JAHBCN010010372.1:0-32148 GCA_019359885.1 Listronotus oregonensis | reverse complement strand
GGGGGCGCCATGGAAAGTATCACTTTTCTTCCATATAAAATAATATACTATTAACCAAATATAACATGTAAATAAAAGTATAGCCAATGGGTACTCTAAAAAATTAGGTTAAGTCTAACAATTTTATTTATCATGGTTACATTTTTTGTTTATTGTTACCTCCACAAAAATTTTTAGCAGCATTGTTAATAAATTTAAATATGAAAAAATTGCCAAAAGGTATTCATTAGAGATGAAACGGATAGTTGTTTGACCGGATACCGGATACCGGATATTCGGCGAGCTGCAAGGCCGGATTGCCTAAAAGTTGATTATAACACACGCGCGTGTGACGCAGGTGACATGAAAAAATTGAAATATAATAAAATGATGATTATTCTAGGTTTTTGGAAGGTGTTTGTCCCCTTTTGATCTTTAAAGAAAAGCCGTTATAGCATGGGTCGATTTTTTTTTGTTATTTACGTTACTTTTTTAATATCGGGTATCCGGCCGGATATTAAGTTACTATCCGGTATCCGGCCGGATAGTAAATGTAGGCCGGATAGGCCAGATACCGGATAGTTACCGGATATCAATTTCATCTTTAGTATGCATGTTAATGTATAAAAATTGGTAAAAAATACGTTTTTTTCTGCTTAGTTCCACATAAAAAAAGGGGTGTATGTTTTCCTCAAAAGATCAATAAAATGAAGATTTAATGCATGTGTTGAGAAGAAGTGGATACTTTAAATTTTTTTTTGTAAATATTACGATTGTCTTTAATTTTAAATGTATCTCTTTAGATTTTTAATGTGGGACTAAGTAAAGAATAGGTCTCCCATACCAAATTATCAATAATATAAATAGCTTAAAGGTTATGACAAACTAATAGCAAAAAATGAACATAATGGCCCGAAGTTACTCCACTAGTCTATTATGGTAATAAAAGTTTATCATTATAATCTGTATTTTGAACTAAACTGCTCAACAAAAAGATCGTACCATTTAATTTTTAGATCCATTTTAAACTGCTGTAACTTTTTTAAAAAAACTTTTTTAATATCTAAGACGAAGTTTTAAAACGGTTTTTTTTTTTAACTGTATTGCATTTAGTTTTTTAAGATGAATATTATATAAAATACAGGGTGATCAAAAATGCGCAAAAAACAAAAATCGAGTTTGTCCATTTCGTGGTAATTATTTTTGGTCCTTATAATAGGGTTTTAAAGGTCATATCAATATCCAGACGTTTTGAGTTTTTTAATTAAGGACCCCCGCGATACACTTCATGCCAAATTTTGGAATCGTCTTTAAAAAAGCTATAAAGTAAATGAATTGACAAAAGTCAACGAGGTTTTAATTTGAAATATTTTTTAGATTTTTTAGTCCTGCACTTTTCGATAGGGTTTTGTTTTTTGAGATATGGGGCCCCAAAAAACCCAAAAAAAGGGTGATTTTAAAATCCAAAAATAGGTAAAAAAGAACGCCTAAGGGACCCTTTTTGGGGTTTTGTTTTAAAAATGGCCAAGTTCAAGTTGGTGTCAATATCTCGAAACGATTGACTTAAACTTATTCAGCAAAAATGCTTCGTTATTATGACATTAGGTCTGAATGGTAGGAATTCCAACAACGTCTTAACGTTTTAAACATTTTTAAACATAAATTAGGTATTTGGTGTTGTACACCATGATATACAGAGTAATCAACAAAGTGCTTTCAAATTTATTATGGTATCCATAATTACCACAACATTAGGTACAGAACGGCCTTGTTTGCGCAACATGTTTTAGATTAAAATTGTTAGGCTTGAAACTCTTTTTAGTACATTTCGGTGTCCAAAAACTCACACTTTGTTGATCACTTCGTATATCATGGTGTACAACACAAAACACCCTAATTTATGTTTAACAATATTTAAAACGTTAAGACGTTGTTGGAATTCCTACCATTCAGACCTAATGCCATAATAACGACGCATTTTTGCTGTATAAGTTTACAGGCACTTAAACAGCATAAATCGATTAACGGTAGAAATCGTTTCGAGATATTGACACAAACTTCAACTTGGCCATTTTTAAAACAAAACACACACATATGGTCCCTTTGGCGTTCAATAGTTTACCCTATATTTAGGATTTCTAAATCAGCTGCGTTTTTGGTATTTGTTGGCCCTGTATACTCATAAAATTATAACCTATCGAAAAGTGCTTAGGACATAAAAAATCTACATGAAATTAGCTTTCCGAATATGAAACACTCGTTGAAATTCGTCAATTCATTTTCCAGTTATAGCTTTTTAAAGACTTGAATACCAACATTTGACGTTTAGAAGTGTATCGCAAGCCAGAGGTCCTCAATTCAAAAACTAACATAAATGTCTAGAGATATTGATATGACCTTAGTAAGAACCCATATTATAACGACCAAGAAAAATTATCACTGAAATGGGCCACACTCGAATTTTTTGTTTTTTTGCAGCACTCTATTGATCACCCTGTACATCATGATATATCTTACTAAAACTAAATGCAATACAGCTAAAAGTAGATGAAACGCGGTTTTAAACTTTGTTTTAGATATTCAAAATAGTTAATATTTAAAAAAAGTTACAGAATGGGTCTAAAAATTAAATGGTACGATCTTTTTGTTGAGCAGTTTATGTTGTAACTGTACCAATTTTTAATCAGATCATTCTCAAAAGTTTTCTTCCACACCCCGTATCTTAAAACAAGGGCTGTTTTAAAGGTTTAACTTTGACTTCTGTTTAACGTCTCATCAGGACATTTAGTTGTCAATGTAAAAACTCCTTTAAATAAGATGCTACAAAAACCCTAGCTGTATTAAGGATAAAAATCACAAATGAACATTCAGGCTAAAGCACAAAAATAATTTTTCCCATCAACTTGAAAATCACCGTGAATAAAGTAGAACAAAGGCGAAATTTGAATGCCAGTCGTCTTTATCTAGTCATTTGTTTTAAGACTTTCTTACATTTTACCGCAAAGAGTAAGGTACTTCTGTTGTGCTTCTTTAGTTGTCCGCCAAAAGGCGATGCTTTGAAGAGGGAATTTACGACGTTGTCAGCAACAACGACATCGGAACTTTTGTTTACGAGATTGCATAGAGTATATTGGTATTTGCACCATATCTAGATAAAACTATTTCCATGAATTGAATTTTTATCCGTAGATAATTTATTTATTGACACGGCGTTAAGTTAAAGTGAAATTTATAGAGGACATAAAAAAGAACAGAATTAAATTTTACAGTAAATGCTGAAATATTATACATTTCTTCTTGCATGAATTTTTGTTACCTTTATAAATAATATAAACTGGGTGTTTCTGAGAGGTAGTTTTTTTTCGTAAAATTTTTATTTTTTAAGATTAAAATATTATTTTTTTTTATGTCGGTATTGTTCACAAATGCATTACCTATTTATCATTTTATCTGCTAGGCCAACTTAGGGAAAAAATTGTTCTGTGGGCCAAAACATTTCTATTTCTAATTACTGAAGTGGTGGTTATTTTATGTAAAACTTTTAAAAAAGGAATTATGTTTTTTTTTATATAAATTCATTTCCCACGTGAGTAAGCAGAGCCCAATCTACATTTATATTTCAAATGGCCCCCTATATTTTCTTTTATTTTTGTAGGATATACCATTTTGAATATAAGGACACACAATTAATTAACTTTTTGTTAAGAATTTTCTGAAACATATTGGGCCTAATTATCCACGCTCTGCTTTACCACAGTTCAGATTTTTGGACCAAAACTATTTTTGCGAAATAAAATTAAATTTTAATAATAATATTAAAAGAATTTTAATTTTATTTAATATTCAGGTTTTAAGTATATTTTAAAGATAAGTTTTAAATTAAAAACGATGGTAGATTTGCCACCGAAACGTTGATAGGATTATCAATTATAATGGGGATTTTTTTTTAAGTTCGTTTTAGTCGATCTGCAAGTTCATAGGATCAAATAATTCCGTGTTAGCACTGAATCTCTACCGTGGGTCCAGGACGAAAGCGGTCCCATCGAGCTAATACCTAAAAAAGATGTATTGATACATGAATAAGCCACAATTATTGAGAGAGCATTTTTAAAAATATGTATTTTCGTACGGTTAACTAGTTTTTAACAAAATGTTAATAATAATTCAAAAGATGGTAAAAATCACATTTCTGTATTTTAAAAAAAATCATGTCGCTTGCGGGATTTGATTTTGGTACTTTAAGGATAAAAAACACTATAACCGGCATGACTCTGAGGGTTACTGTTAATAATTATCCGTTGGTATTTATGTTAATAATAGAAGCATGTATAAAAATATTAATAATTTTATATAAAATATATATTATATATTATTTTATATATATATATATATATATATATATATATATATATATATATATATATATATATATATATATATATATATATATATATATATATATATATATATATATATATATATAAAATATTATATTATATATATATATATATATATATATATATATATATATATATATATATATATATATATATATAATATTATTATTATATATATATATATATATATATATATATATATATATATATATATATATATATATATATATATATATATTTATATATATATATATATATATATATATATATATATATATATATATATATATATATATATATATATATATATATATATATATATATATATATATATATATTTACATATATATATATATATATATATATATATATATATATATATATATATATATATATATATATATATATATATATATAAGTGATAATTTTAATATATTATAATATAAGTATATAAATGTATATAGTATCAGTATGGATAATATATTATAATATATATACTTTAGTTTATATATTTAAACATATATTTTTAAGTTTTTATTCATATGGAAAAAATTAATAAAAATTTTAATTTTATATATTAAATAAATATTATTTAAATTTAAATAAAAATGAATTTTAAAATTTTAAAATATTATTTTTTTAAAATTATATTAATTTTTATATTTAATAAAATTTTAAAATATTATAATTTTATTAAATATAAAATATAATTTATAATTTATTTTTATTTTTAATTATTATTATTTAAATTTTATATTTAATGCGAGTATAAGGTCCGGGCATATCTAGGTTAAAGTTAAGATATTGTTAACTTAACTGGAAGATAGATTTTCTTATGACTGAATGTGTATGTAATATGCAAAGTTGAAAAATTAGTAATGGTAAAAAAAAAAATTTTAAACAGTAAATATGTAGTGTCTTAATGATCACGGAGCTCTTATCTCTTACATAAGAGCATGTGTGTATGCACGTGCATGTCTGTGTGAGTGTGTAGGTATAACCTTATCTGTCACCTAAGGGTAAGTGATTGTGTGTGTGTGTGTGCATGTGTATGGGTATGTGCGTAAACCATTATTTAACTGTCACCTAAGGGTTAGTGTGTGTGTATGGGTGTATATGTTAGTGTATGTGCACCCCCTTATCTGTCACCTAAGGGTTAGCGTTTGTATGTGTGAATGTGTGTGTGTGTGTGTGTGTGTGTGTGCACGTACGTGACCGAGAAAACACAAATTATAGATTTATGATGATGTTTTGTCTATTCCAGATTTTATGTTTTAATATTTACTTACAGCCCTTCGCCCATAGCATTACCATACACTCTCCTAGAGTTATACTTAGGTCCAGTGTAACATAAAAGTGTTAACAATAGAGAAAAAAAAACATGAAAAAAGGGGGAAGGACCAGCCTACGTTTTTAAGTGACGTTCAACTGAACATAAAGAGTGGTTACTTACAAAAGGAATGTTAGGTTATAAAGAAGAGAAAGCAAGAGATTAAAAAAAAATACAGAATAAAAAAAACAAAAGTATTAAAAAATTAATTATGTTGACAGTTATTGTTTAAATGTTTTAGCTTGATGAAAAAGAACTATTGGAATCATTGTTTGTCTTTTGTTTTAGGTTAAAATTGAGTAAGTTAGAGTAAATGACACTTAGATTGTCAATGTCAGTTTTTTTATTGATACTGTTAGAATGTTTATATGTCTCTATCATCTCTAGAACCACTCTTTTGTTATAATTTGCCTCCACAGACAAAATTTTCGTTTCTTTAAAATTAAAAATATGTCCAAGTTGATTACAATGTTGAGACAATGCACAAGAGTTTTTTCCTAATCTACAATCACTTTTATGTTGTGTTAATCTATCTTTGAGTACTCTAGACGTTTGTCCTATATATACGTCATCGCACTCGAGCAAGGAATACTATATTTACATTAGATTTTTTCAAACTGTCATCCTTGTCTTTAAAGTTTAGTAAAAGTTATCCTATTGTTTTAGTGTGTTTAAATGCAATTTTATTGAATTGTCAGAATAAAACAATTTGGTTATTTTAGTTGCTATACTTTTTATATATGGAAAAGAATAGTAAAAAAAGGAGGGTGTTCAATTATATATATATATATATATATATATATATATATATATATATATATATATATATATATATATATATATATATAAAAAATATATATATATATATATATATATATATATATATATATATATATATATATATATATATATATATATATATATATATATATTTAACACGGCCATAGGATTTTACATGGTAAATCTTCCACTCCATGTTAATTCCACTGCCACTACTACTTATAGCTAAAAATCGAAACAGGTATAACTTCAAGATTTAAGAAAATTAACCTTAACATTTATACCAAAATAACTTAACAAAGTATTAAAAAAATATATATTTTTTTCAATAAAATATAGTTTTTACAATTCTGGTATATCAAACATTTTGGCACTGTCACATATCAGGAAATGTCAGCCAGCGTTTTATTAAAGAAAAACTACTAGTCATTCGACCGAGTGATGATCCCGTTGTTGAATTTAGCAATGGACTTAGCAATTGTTAAAAGTTAACAACGGTTTAGAATGTTTAACAAAACGTCATTGTCAGTGTTATTCAATGATTTTACTAGGCAACCTCTCAAAATCTAACATTTTTTAAACATTCTAAACCGTTGTTAACTTTTAACAATTGCTAAGTCCATTGCTAAATTTAACAACGCTATCATCACTCGGCCGATTTTCTGACAAAGTATTTGTTACATTTTTATAAATAAAGTATTTTTACAGTATCCAGGAACAAGTGGAAATGGTTAAATAAAATCCATATACTTTTTAATGTTTGCATTGTAAAATCACATAAATCAAGTAAAAAAGAAAGGGCTCTTTTTTAAATTACCCATATATCGCTTAATTGACATATTTGACGCATGCCACATCACCAACTCCTCAACTATTACAGTTTTTAAACATAAAAAATTTGGAGGTTTTGCCAAAAAGAATCCCCATGCAAGCCATTTGAGGAGTATTTTTTCATTTAAAATTTAAAACCGGGACCAATACCTAATAAGGATTTTTGACGAGTACCCAACAAGGACTTTTTAATACATGAATCCGTCACAATAATTTAGATCGTATCTATATTTTTTTATTAGTTAACACCTTAGATCAGTGGTATTTAACCAAGGGTATGCATACTCAGAGGATTACCTGAAGCGTATCTTGAGGGTACAGTGCCAAAGCCCTTTCACAGTGATTTCCTGAAGTAATAAGTTTGTCGTACTGTTAAGATTATAATAATACAATTTTATATCTGTAGTG
Organism: Listronotus oregonensis; assembly: GCA_019359885.1. Taxonomy (NCBI): domain Eukaryota; kingdom Metazoa; phylum Arthropoda; class Insecta; order Coleoptera; family Curculionidae; genus Listronotus; species Listronotus oregonensis. The sequence continues at coordinate 24,423 of JAHBCN010010372.1, read as the reverse complement.
GGTACTATTTTAATTATTAGCAAACAGAAATTGCAAAATGTAGTTTCAAAAGCCAAAAATGTTTAAGTCTTCCAAAGATAGTTTGCTTAAAATAAGTTAATTAAAAAAATAAAAAATAATGTAATAATATTTAAAACAATACAGTCTTACGTTAAGTACGCATCTCACGTGAAATTAAATAAATATTTTAGATGTTTACATAAATAAACATCTCGACCGATCATGTTATTTAAATAATTTTCTGAAAAGAAGTAAGGCCAATTTGTTTGTTATGGTAGTCGTTTATATTTATACGAATACTACTAAAAAAACTGTATTTTGCAAATTTTAAATCCGTTTTGAAATGTATGTAGAATTATTCTTTGGGAAGAAAATAGAACAATAAACAATGTTTGTTATTACATGCTTGCTAGATAAAATTGAAATAAAAATAGTATATATTACAAAGTTTTAAAAAAGGGACTAAAAAATGTAATGAAAAAAGATCCGTATACCTTAAGAATCTCTAAATGTAAAGGTGGTTGGTACAGTGGTACCTTTATTGTCGTCATTTTATTATGTATTGTTACGTTGAGCTTATAATTTTTTTTCTATTATTAATAATACCTGTAAGTGACAAAAAAAACGAGTTCTATTTTCTTTTGTGATTTTGTATAACAAATACTCAAAAAAAAACTATGATTTTCACAATTAAATAACAAAAAGATCATCGAAAAGGTATTGTAATTAACTCGGGCATTAATTGGGAATTAATGATCTCAGCTCCTAAAGTGCTCGTTAAGCTCACGCGTTAAATGGACTCGATTATTAATCGCTCTTATCGAGCTATTTTTAAATATATCTTGTTTGATTGCTCTATTTAAAGGACTTCTTATGAAAAAATATTAGTAAGGCACATTTAATGTTAATATTCTCCTGCTTTGAAAAATATTGCTAATATTTTTCTTATTGGGCCATTAAATGTCTATTAAATACTTTCTTTAATAGTCATTAAAGGCACAAACATTCGGAAAGGATTTCTGGAGTGTGTATGTGTGTGTAAGAACGTCTCTGTTTTACCGAACAGTGCAGGCAAAACTCTTTAAAATTATTAGTTTTTTAATTTGAAAACATCGTTTGTATAGGTTGAGTTTCAAAGTATTTGCTTTTTTTATAATAATGTTAAAAATGGCACGTTGTCGTAAAAAAATATATTATAAAGAGCGGTTTTCTCTTTGGCAATTAATTTATAAACCCGGTAAAGAGGATATGAATATATGGGGAAAAAACAGAAATAAATTGAAAGAAAAGTCAACTGTCCTTTGTCGGGCGTTTATATATTCAAGATATCAAAAGAATGAGGTGCGAGCTAAAATGCTAAAAGAGAAAACTAAAGCCAAAGGGCTCTCCTAGTGGAATAATCGGAAACTCGTCTCACATCCGGCATCCCGTTATAAAATATTCGGTTCGCTTTTAAACTCCTTTTAGTCAATGGCTGTTATATATCGTTGGCCATCGAGGTCAGTCAGTAAGCCCATGAGAAAATAGACGGCTCTACTTAATGGCCTGCATTTTCATAAAAAAAATATTTTTTTTACTTTGTTGTGTACAAATATTCTTATTTATTAGTATGACGGTTCAAAGTTAGCAGTACAGAAAACAACGAAGTACTGTAAGCGGTCTTTAGTTTGTTTTATTTTTCTTGCTAAAAATATTGGTATACATAAGGAATCTATTAAAACCGTGACTTTTTCTTAAATTTAATAAACAAAGAAAAATTGTTGCGGCTTAAAGTCACTGCATTTAACACAACACTGTTTTTTTTTATCTACATATTCGACAAACACAATTAGTTACAGCCAGATTTGCTTTAATTTGTGGAGCCTGCTTATTGAACAATTTAAAAAAATGTTTTGCAATTTTTTTTATATGTATTATATCTAAAAAATTTTGCTAGGATAAGTGGTTATGCCAGAAAAAATCTTTTTCAATTAGGTGCCTGGGCAAGATATTTTATTAACTGTAATAAGAGGTTAGTACTAAACATTGTTTGCTGGTGTTTTCATTATGTTTTTGTGTTGCTATGACATTTAATATTTCTGTTGATAAATTGATGTCAGAGTTTGAACATTAAGCCACTTTTTTTAACTTCTAAAATCTTTTACTATTACGGTAAATATGGACAACTATACGAACTTCGAAAAAGTTGACATGCTTTTGGTATACGGGTTATGCCAAGGAAATGGACGTCAAAGTGTTAGGGTTTACATGGAGAGATTTCCTGACCGTCGTACACCAAACATTTGCAAGTATTGAACGTCGTCTTCGGGAAACGGGTAGCTTTGAACAAAAATTTGAAGGTAGGGGTCGTAATCAGACAACTCGAAATGTTGAAAACGAAGAGGAAATTTTGTTAAGAGTTGAAGAAGAACCAAGTATTAGTACCCGCCGGATGGAAAGTAAGTTGGCGGTTCCTAAAACCACCGTAAATGATATTTTAAAAAAATAATTGTTGCACCCGTATCACATCCCACAGTACTTATTTGTCAAAGTCAAGAATTTAAAAATTACGTTTATTACTTTTTGGAGTAAAAAAGTGACCAAAATTGTAATATCTGGACTATTAGGTGGCCATCTAATAGTGCCATAACGTCCAGTCCGCTGATTGTATCGGCGATTAGAGATACTGCACAACTTAACGAACAGTATGAGGCGGCGCTCCGCCGGCAAATATGCCCACCTATATTGTAATTATGTTTTAACTTACTTTATTATTTTTTTAAACAAAGTTATTTTTTTTTGCCAGATATATATATATATATATATATATATATATATATATATATATATATATATATATATAATATATTAAATCAATGTAGGATCTAAACCGATAAGAATAGGTGGAAGATTATGGCAAAGTGCAGCATTGGTGCCTAACAACATGTCGATTAGAAAGTTGTAAAATTCCGAGTACTTCCGGAGATATCTGGGAAAAACCGAAATTTGCCGATTTGGTTTTTATTTTTTTCTGACGTTATTTAAATAGATATGGAGAAACAAAAGACACTTTTTTATGGCCACTTCTTAAGCTCTACAAAACAGCGTTGAGAGATTTTCCGTACGACGTTTCGTTTTTGTTAGACCATCATCAACTTTATTTTTTTAAATACGGACCTGGGTTTTTATTTAATTTTTTGAACCCATTTTCCCAATTACAAAAATGTATAACACTTAATATTTATTAACACATATGGAACGCCCCTATACGAAATGATGTGCGTTCCTTGTCTTACTCATTGTCTCTTATGGAAAATATGTTTATTTAACAGAAAAATATGAAGTGTTATACATCACTTGTTATTGGAATTATAACTGCTTAAAAAAATGCAATAAACAATTGAGTGCCGTATTTAAAAAAATAAAGTTGATGATGGTTTAAACAAAACGGAACTCTCAGCTGTTTTGTAAAGCTTAAAAAGTGCCATGAGAAAGGTTTTTCTTTTTCCATATCTTTTTAAATAACGTCAGAAAAAAATAAAACGAAATCAGCAAATTTCGTTTCCGGATATCTCCAAAAGACTCGGAAACCTTTCTATCGGCATGTTGTTAGGCACCTAAATGCGCAACTTTGCCGCCTTTAACGACTGATCTTTAGTTTTCGAGTCCCCATGTATGCAAAATCTGTGGCACCTTTATATATATATATATATATATATATATATATAAATATATTTTATATATATATATATATATATATATATATATATTTTATATATATATATATATATATATATATATATATACAGTATTGGAAAATAATTCCGCATAATAATCAATGTTAATTTTTCGGCATCTGAGAATCAATTTCAGTGTACGTTTTAATAGAACGTCGCGATGAATTATAATTAATTTAGCTGTTCGACTGGAAACGTCACCCTTCGCTTAGTTTGGCTAGTGGGATTTGCCGGTGGCTCGCAGGCTCGTTCATTTGCTTTTGGCATCCCCTAAATATTTTTTTTTTGGATATTTACAACAAATTATCGGCTTGAGTTTTGAAAGAGCTAGAATACTTTTAAATAAGGGAAAATAATTCAACTTTCTGTGCAAATTACACCTGAACGGCTCAGAAAATGAGACAACATCTCTACAATAGGTTTGGGTATTGTTTTAAAAAAAGGTGGATTATTCAAACCATTTTAAAATAAGTTTTAGTTCTTTTTAGTTATTTTTATTTTCTGTTTTAAAATTATCGTTTTTTTTTATTATTGGAATTTTCTTTTTTTATTTTTTTTCAGATTTTTTTTTTTAACCAATTTATAAAAAGGGCAAGAAAAAAACTTTAAATTTTGTGATAATTTTTCAACAAATTATCGTTTAAAAATTCTCATTTTTGTTGATTCAAACACCCATCCGATCTCGTTTTAGTCGAAAATGTCCAAAACTATTTGATTTTGTATCAAATCAACCAAAGCGCGGGTAAAGTCGAACAGTTAAATTAATTCTAGTTCATCGCGAGTTTATTGAAACGTACGTGGTAGATTGGATTTTCAGATGGCTAAAATTAACATTGAATTCCCTATTATGCGCGATTAATTTTCCAATACTGTATATATATATATAAAAATTAAATTAAATTTTTTTGAGCCTTGTTAAAATTAAATATTAAAAAATAAGTAAAAGTTTTTTGGGGATTGGTCCTTATTGAACTGAAAAAAAAGTTTAGTCCTGTTAGATATGAATATTGTTGGTTGGTTTAAAATTACGAGGCCTCCAAGTGAATCGGATTGGCTGGACCCGGGTTATCCATTCACTTGGAGGCCTCGAAATTTTTAAACCAACCAAGCAGTATTCATATCTAACAGGACTTAATCTTTTTTCAGTTCATTAAGGAGCCTATATGCCAAGAAACTCTACCTATTTGTTAATATTTATATATATATATATATATATATATATATATATATATATATATATATATATATATATATATAATTGTGCAAATAATAAAAAAATATTATTTGCACAATTAAAATACAAATATTGCCGAAAGTTGAAGCATGTTCTATGTTCTATTTTTCTCTGTTATTTTTAGTTTTTTTTTTAATTGTAAATCCAAATAATGCCTTTTTTTTTAAAAGCACCTTTAAAATTAATTATTAAAATAAATGAAAGATATCTTTTAAGAATCATGTAGGTGCAAAACGTAAGAAATATTTCGTGGTTTTAAATTATAAAGAAGACCTCATACTCAAGAAATATCCAACTTGACAAGTCGGCGAACTAGACCTGCCCCTCTCTTTTGAAAGAATTCATCTAGCAGCACTGTCTTAAATAGTTATGCGGCAGTGCGCTGTTGGCTTTGTCAAACCAGAATTTGTAATTTTTTACCTATCGAGAAAGCAATTATGCTGTCTGGTTTATATTTTTGCGTACAGGTATAGGGTAAATAAAAGGGGTTGTATTCTTATACGTCTTTGATTATAATAATTTGCAGTTATTTTAAACAAATATCTATAGAAAATTGTTTTAATTTTTAGTTATTTATGGTTAAGTGAGAAAGGAAAATCGTTTATAAATTATTGAATCTAATAAAGTAGCTTTGATTTAGGTTAAAGGCATAAAAATGTTAGTAATATTTTTGTTAACAAGGGCGTGTTATTAAAGGATCTTAAATAAAATAAATTGTATTAACTTACTATTCATTTGTCCTAACGTTGTTTCTTTATGGACCCTTAACATAAGTTTACCAAGTCGACAACCAAAGCTCTGACCAGTAATTTGAAGGAAATGTTCAAAGTTCTGTAAAGCAACAAAATGTACACTGAATTTGAAGTTGTCAAGTCCTCGGCGAGCTGTAGTTAGGAAACAATTCCCTTTATGTTTCTGTTTGCGTATAAAGTTAACGCAAATTACTTACCTACTGGTAAAGACTAGAAATCTAGAAACTTAGTTTTAATTTAATTTTGCTTTATTTTGTGGCTGTTGCGTTGTGGGGTTTTGTTCATAAGCCAATTCTTAACTAGGGTTCTGGTTAAATCAGATATTCTCTAAGAGGTGAAAAATATTAAGTGCCGTTTAAATTTTTAAACTACTTATAAAATAAAAATAATTAGACCCTCAATATGTAATAGTAAATTACATAACAAGAAAGGAAAGTTCTACTTTTTTTCCCGCGGATTATTTTTCTTATTAAAGAAAAAGACACTTTTTTCAAAATGAATGTTAGTAATTTGTTCTACTACCTTTCATTTGGTTATTTTTAAAATAATAATAATATAATCTATAATTTAATTTTTTTTTCTTAGGTTTTGTTATTGACAAAACACAATATGAATTTTTTGTTACTCAAAATCATTAATTTATCAAATCGGGAGTGGGCAAAGTTTTATGTTTTGACAATACAAGCATAACGATTTGATCGGAATTTCTTTATGAATTAAAATAAGCCTTAGGATGAGACCGACGAAAATAAGCTCTGATAATAAAGACATTATTATCGAGAACATTTCAAAATAGAAAGAAAAAGTTTTAATTATTCTTTAATCAATAAGATCACGAAAGTTTTGGAAAAAAAATCTTTTTTTATTATACTTACCTAAAAATACTACATTTTCAACTGTGTATAAAAAACAGTAATATAATTTCAGAACAGCGCACGGAATTTTTTTCCGATCCTCTTTTCGTGCGCTCATACAAAAATCCATCCATGGGAAACTGTTCATAACAACGATTTATTTATTAATGACATATTTTATTTTCTGTCAGTGAAATTTGTGCCATTTTCAAAAATGAATTCAGATTTGGAAGAAAATCCGGGTATTCCCGATATTATATTACAACAAGCGGCAGAAGTAAGCAGATTTATTACCAGTGAAATCCAGGTTGAGAATGAACATAATATCACATTTTTACCGAATTGGACTCAGAAAAGAAATTAAAATTGTGAGTGACGATATTTTTAGCTTAATTTTCTGAAAAGCCAAATCTATGAAGTCATCCACCTTATGGAGTCGATTCTCAATGTTAAAGAGTTGTTTGGCAATAAAAAAAAATACTCACAACCAATATCCAAAACTATCGCTTTTTAAAACACAAGCTTTTAGGATATGTACCAAAGAAATCCCAAGGTTCTTACATCAGGGAACAAGTAAACAAATTTTATGTGAAGCTTCAGATGGACAATATCTACTAGCAAAAGTAATTTTAGTGTTTGGCATCTTCGGCGCATGCCGCAGAGATAATTTAATACGTTTTGAGTTTAGACGATGTGGAAGATAATGGGCGTTTCCTTGTCGTGTTCTTACGAGGTGGAAAACTCACAGGTCAGAAGTTTTACCATTACCATAAAAATTTGGGCAAATTCAATCCTGTACACTTTACCAAATACGCAGATCTCCGTCCTAAAATATGGAGAGTAGAAGATTATTTGTTGCATACCGAAACCAAAGATGTTACGCTCATTATGTTGGGTGCATACTATTAGTGGTATTCCAAAACTTGTTGCAAAATACTTAAAACTAAAAAATCACGAAGAATATACCGGACATGGGCTAAGGCGTTCTTCGGCTACCATGTTGGTAGAAAGCGGCGGTGATTGGCTCACTTTGAAAAGACACGGAGGATGGCTTTCTTCCAATGTAGCAAAAGGATATATAGAGGAGTCCATACAAAGAAAAATTGAAGTATCCCATAAAGTTATTTAGGCCTTTTAACTTGGAAACTACAAAATCTGTAACAGTCAATCAAGAGAACCAAAACATACACGAACACTTCACTTCAACATCTTTAGTTCAACCAAAAAAAAACACAAGGGATTGAGCTTCAACAATAATACGAATTGTACAATAAATATAACCATTAATTATAACGGTTCCGTCCAAAATTAAATTTCTTAGATTTAATTAGCTTGTAATTTTTTTCTGTTAATTTGTTTTACTGTTTTAAAAATAAAAATAAATAATCGCAATTTTCTGAAATCATTTTTTGCGATGTTTTTTATTTATGTTGTTTTTAGGTACCTAAGTATAATAAAAAATATCGTTCATTACACGTCCAGAAATGGAGAATTTGTCACGCGCGCACGGAAAAATCGTCATTTCTGTACTGGTAATGAAATATCTATTTTTTAACTGCTTTAAGACAGATTAGAAACAAGTCAAATAACGGACAACTTGTTGCTTGCGTACGTCAGCCAAAAACTTTAGCAACCTTATTACCTTGGAGTGATTGTGTTTCTCATTGTGCCAATAATAAATTTTTATTTGCTGCTCTGGGGAGAAAAAATGGTACAAAATCATCCAACAAGGATCAAAGAGGGCAATATTTGTGGTTTTCCCATTTATAATAGGAATAGTTAAGAAAATGATGTGTTAAAACGAAGAAAGGGCCTTAAGAATTATAAAGCAAAATTAATAAGATAGTTTTAAAATGTTATAATTTATTAAATGCCGTGTACATTTAATTTAATCAATATTAGTTCGTTTTTTTAACCAATTTTTTAATATTTTTAAAATTATATTAATAATATTTTAACACTAAACATACTTTAGAATAACATTTAACAATCTGCATATTTACAGCATTAAGTTTTTGTGTTATTTTATTATACCTGTAGGCTGTCAGATTTTAAATACTTTTGTAGGGTATCTTGTTTATAAGCAAAGAAAAGAAATTTGCGGTTTTTACAAAACGCTATTTTTTGGTGAAACGAAAGATGCCGTTAACAAAAATTTTATAATTATGTTCTATAGTTTTGTAACGGATTCATGTTTTGGTTTGTTTTATTTGGGATACTCGCCTTACTACTTTTTGGAAAATGGGACCTCTTCGGTCCAGGTCCCGGGGTACACGAGCTGAACAGGGTCAGTCAGTCAAGATGGTCCATTAACCGAGAAAGGTTTTGTTAAAGCTTTAAACATTTTATTAGGCAGCATGAACAATATTCCTGTGAAAGTTTTGGGTTTTAGAAAGCTGTGTAATCAACGGGTGCTACATTTGCTCACAATGAAACAAAAACATATTTAAATGCGACGTTTTAGAAACAATAAAAAAAAAATTGTTCATCATTTTAAGAGTATGGACAAGATTAAGTCTACCCCTTCTATCCAAATCAAAACAAGAAGCTGAGAATTGGTTAGAGAGTAGTTTGTCTCCGAAGCGAGTTACGGTTCAGAAATTGGGTAAGAATGTGTTTTTACTTTTTGGGGATACAAAAGACATTTTGAATACATCTTCTAACAGCCTAAACCAGAAACTCAGGTCATTATTGGTTCCTTCTGGTACACACTTTTACGAAAAGTTTTGGTTTACAGATTTTTTTTATAAAGACTATGCATGCTTTTAAATGGCTTAAAACCATCGCATAAATAAGTGAACTAAAGTACCAGTTGCTGTAATACCCACTGTAGTAACTTGATTTAGCACCGACTAGCTAAAAATATAACTGATTTAACTGGGTTTATTCTTTTACTTATAATGTCTTTATATCACCACTAACTATACGAAATTTAATTTTAAAATTATTTTCTATTTGAGCAAATACAAAAGCAATGAAAAAGTGCTAGTGTTTTCTTTTTTAAAAGTAACTAAGACATGGTAAGCTTTATGCAAATACTATCTAGTACACTAATTATAATATATTCTTCTCCACGAAAAAATTGAGATAATAATAAAAATAATATCCGAGTTTCAAGAGCGTCTTTTTAAAAACACCTATTGGCAACATAAAATACATAAATGCATTGATTACGTGAGGGTTTAACAATAATCGTTGTCGTAAGAAAATAGAAATAGAACGAAAACAAACGTTAGCAAGATATTTTACATCGTTATTTGTTTTCAGCAATTTAAAAAGGAGTTGCTAGTGAAACATATTACAAAATATGATTGTCTGAAAATATTTATTTGGTAATGCATGGTAAACTAGAAAGCTGGTAAAATATTAGTATTTGGTAAAGTAGGGTAAACTAAAAAGCTGGTAAAGTATTATATCAGTATTTTCCTTAGTTAAATACCTACGTATTCTTGTTCAAAAAGACGACAAAAGGAAATAATTTTAAAAAAGTATCTTGGTAAATAATAGATTGTTTAATAAAGTTTTTTCGTATTATAGAAGATGACCTCTATTGGGTTCGTCGTTAATTTTTTTTTTAAATTGTAGTATTTTTTATTAACACGTGTACACGGTGTCCGGTTAAAATTGTATTAATTGCAAAAACTTTTTTATTTGACGTTTGGGAAAAACGAGTTGGGTATAAAAGTTTAACTGATTTAAATATTTTTTTTTTAAAACTTTTTTTTCATCTATACAGGATGTTTCAAAAAGTCGGTCCTACTTTCTTATTTCAAGTGAGTCCCCTATTTTTTATTTGAGATTTACATTCCTCTTGAAATTCCAAACATATTTTTTGTGTAAAATTTTGACTTTAATGGTACATATACATATACATATAAAATATATAAATATATATATATATATATATATATATATATATATATATATATATATATATATATATATATATATATATATATATAATATAATAATAAAACCCTTAAAGCCCAGACTTTTTGAAATACACTGTTATAGTTTTAAGGGTTTTTTAAAACAGTTAAACTTTAAAACAATTAAACACGTTTTCCCAACAAAAGATGGGGGTCACATTTATAACCGACACTTTTTGGGTTTTTCCCCGAAGCACTCCCACCCCTTTAAAATCTTTATTTTTATGATGATGATAAATTTTTTGAAGTTTTCATGGTGTAAGATAGAAAAACAAAAAATTTGATGGAAAATTAACAAATCACTATCAACTTTTTATTTAAATGGCATTTTTCGTATGATTGAATAAATTTTACTCTTCCTTTTCAATATATAACTTATGTGGGATTAAAAAAAGTTGCAATTATTTAAATTTAAAATTTTTTTATAACCATGTTAGCCATGGATAAAAACCCAAGTTTGGAAATTAGTAAATATTGGTTTGTTTTAAACCGACAGAAAATTTTGGGTTTACCCATGGCTAAATATGGCTTATAAGAACACTTTTTAAATTCAAATGACTTGCAACTTGTTTACCCAAACCCTAGATAAGTTATATATTTGAAAAGAGGAAGACTAGCAGAATTTAATTTTCAATCAAAACGGGTGTTCCTTATACCCACACATGAAAATCTTCATAAAAAAATCCCAACCATATAAACTTTTTTTTTTTCTATCTATAAAAATAAAGATTTTAAAGGGTGAAATTTAGGGAAAACCCGACATTATGTACAACTATTGACTAAGTCCAATATTTACTTTTTAAAGTTGACGTGTATTTTTATATAAAGGAATAAGCTGACTATCGCGCAGCAATAAAATTTCCATTTTTAAAAAGAGTTACAGCAAAACAAACTGAAACGTAGTCACTATATAAGACAATCCACAAAAAGACATCAACAAAATGCATCAACACTATGAATTTAGAAAATACGAAAACTGATTAGGTAAGATAGTTGATTAATCCATAGAAGTTTTGGAAAAGCTTAGAGATTTTATTAGGCAGTGTATACAATATTTTGGTTAAAATTTTGGGTCTCAGAAAGCTGTGCAATTAATGGGTGCCGAATTTAACCACAATGGAACAAAAACGCATATAAATGTGACTCTCTCAGCAACATTTTAAACATTTAAAAAACAATAAAAAGAATTTTGTGCATCTCATCACTATGAAAAAAACTTTTATTCCCCTTCATCTAAATCAAACAAGAGCTGATAAGGAAGCTATGAGCAAGAGTTGGGGGTTTAGAATTGACTAAGAAGATGTTTTTCTTCTTAGTTTTTTGGGATGCAAATAGCTCTAAAAATCCTTTTCCTGGTATTTTCGCAGCCTCTGCCCTAAACTGTTGGCTACTGTAAATTTAGCTCTTATATGAGAAACAGGAAGTGCTACTTTAAAGCTCTTCTTTTTAGTCCATTAAGAAAATAAACTTTGTAAAAGTGTAAAATAACACTTGGAGAGATGGAAAAATTGCCAAATTATATTACTTTTTCCTTTAGGGTTTTTTTTATCCCTTGGTTAGTTTTAAGTTATGGGAAAAGATATTTTGCCTTATTGTTTTAATAAAACACACTAGTCATACTGAGAACACAAACCCAAATTTACTAACAAATTGTTTTAACGTAAAAATACCGTTTTTACAAATCAGAAAAACCTTTTTTTATTAATTACTGAGCGTCCTGTGATGCGATGCGTATTAAGTAAGGATGTTTTTCCATACCTCGTAAATGTATCTTAACGCTTTACTTTTGGGCGTCTCGGCCTGCGTTTACTTAAGTCTAGAAATTTAAATGCTGTATATTATTCATAAAAACAATATTATTGTTTATTCAATTTCTGTTACGCACGTCGGTCTGACTAAGGAGAGGCAATTTTGCTTTTTACCAAGTTGGATTACTGTTGCAAAATAAAAATTATTTATTTCCAAGAATATTATTATTTTGTTTTATTTTTAATCCATTAAAAGGGAGACAAACATTTTTAAATTGTTTTATTCTTGGGAAAAATTTTTAAATTTTTTATACAACTTGAATGGCTCCTGACCTGTTCTTTTTTCGAGATGGCGAGAGTTCGTTAACATTTGATCTGGTATTTCAATACTTACTGATTTTTTACTGGAATTTTTTAGATGTCGTAAGGAAAAATCTCTACAAAGTTAGTTAAGAAATTAACTGCACTACTATGTTTTATACCAAACGAGTTAAATTTATGGTAACATTGTAGCTATTATATAAACTTATTTACAACATCGCGTTCTTGATATTACTTTTACTGTCATTATGCCAATTTTACTTTTCTCCTGTTTCCTAGGCTGTTTTAAATTTTACTAACGAAGACACCCAGCCCTTGGGTTTTTAAAACCAAATTTCTCCATTATCTTTATCCAATCCTTTCCTTAGTCTTGTTCCTTCAAACAAGTCTGTAACCCTGACCGGTTGGTTAATATTATTTTGGGTGGTTAGGTTTCCAAATTTTATGTCTTTGTAATTCAACGCTCTACATTGCACGGATATGTAGGCTTTTTCTCCTCGTTGAATTTTAACTTGGGTCCCCATTGTATGAGTCTATCTTGTGTAGGTGTCCTATTAGGTTATTGTGCCCTATCAGCGTTTTTTTTTTGGATGTGCCCTTTATGTAGCCTTTTTCAATCTTTCTACTGGTGTTCTTCCAGTATTCCTTGTGTTTGTTTAGGGTCCATTTCCTGGTTTGCCCCTGTGCTGTGGCTTTGTTTAGGTGGCAGGTTCAGGTCAAAAGTATGGTGTGTATAATCCCTGTCTTGTTAGCTCATTAGCTTTTTAGTTGACTTTAATTTCTGAATGTCCTGATATCCATAGTTGCGCTCTCCCAGGACTTTCAGTTCGTTTTGGCATTTCCATGTCAGCTTGGACGTTACCTTGGGGTTTCTAGTGCTCCCAGTGAAGCCTGTCTGTGTCTTATTATGCAAATCCGTAAGCATATATTTTGGTTTGAGATACAGAGCTGTATGTTTCTAGTAAAATGGAGAATTATGAATTCCTCATTTCACTGTCCACGCCCGCTCCAGTTCCCTGCTCAGTTTTAGATCCATCTGTATACCATATAATGTCTTATACTTTTCCCAAATTAATAATTTTTTGCTTGTCACTTTTCAGTGTCTAAGAGGTTACTTAATTTAATTTATTAAACTATTATCGTAATACCTTATATATAAACTCCCGTGGTTTACAAAATCATCGAAAATAAAAGGTTTCTTTATTTTATTCTTAGATTTAATAAGACTTAAATCTATTTTAACTAAAATCTTTAAATGTTACGTATTATGTTAGTCTTTACGACATAAAAATTTCGTTAATTTACATTTTATAATGCATACTTTCCCTCATAACATAATTCTTGTATCCAACATAATTTGTTAATTTAACCCATTTTTAATTTATATATACCTAAAGTTCAAAATTTCTGTCAGTGACTCATTTAATACCGGCCACCCAAACCCGACGAAGCGGCTAAATAAAAATCTAACACTAGAAATGATTTTAAGCCTAGATATACTTTTTTTGCTTCAATAACAGTGAACCGGCCAAAAGTTTCATCGCCACCTTGTCATAATTCGCGAAAATAAGTTACCAGCCAGCGATCTAATTAAATGGCACGCCAATATGTATTGAAATCATTGTTATCGAGAAGACAATAAAAGTGGCAACACACATTCCTTGTTTACAACTTGAAGAGACTTGAAAATAAGGTATGAGGGTTTTCGTGTGTTCGATGATTTTATTTAGTTATTATTGATTATGGACAGATTTTGTAAGTTAAATTTTAATTGCTATACAGGGTATTTTCTAAATATTATAATTTCTATAATAGTAGTATATAGATATTTTGTTTGTGCCAATTTTATTATAGTTTTTCTTATTTAGTGATATAATTATATAAAAGTTTAGTGTTGTTAAGTGCTTTAATTCAGTAAACTATGAATATTAACAAAAACTAGTTATCCCAACAAAAAAACTTTAACGTTAAAAGAAGAATAATGGAAAAATTTTACCATGGGGTTCGGGAACAAATCCAAAACAACCACTTTGGATGCTGAGAGATATGGCAACTTCAAAGTTTTTCGCGTACGGTATTCAGAGTTTTAAAAAAGGGAAATAAACAATATTAGTAATTATTCGATATGAAATGCGATTTTTTTCACACTCTTACTTTCCGATTGTTAAACATGAATCAGAATCTATTTTTTTGGCCGCCCCTTATAGTAATTCAAAATATAATAATTAAATTGTTTAATTCCATTTTACGACCTATTTCTTTAAATTCTGTCATTTGCACGAAAACATTTTAAAAACTCATACTATTTAAATATAAAAAAATCACTCAAAAAGTACGGAAAAAACCCTAATTTTCAATATAAAATAAGAAAATTTAGTCCGAATTCAATGAAAATTTAAAAATTTGACCGAAATAGTTTTGATTCTACAAGCTGATGATCTCAGAGCTTTCTTATTATGGATATTTTCGATAAAGCAATGCGTGAAAATATTATTTAATATTGAATCTGCAAGATCAGTGGTGAATTGGGCTGTAACTTGGATTGTCTATCGTTCTCTTTTTTTCATCTTTTTTAATTTTTTAAAACTGAAATTTTATTTTTTTTCATGTAGCAAAATTAAATGAGGAATAAAAACGTTGAGAAATCGCCAAAAAAAAATGAAAATATAGAAGGTGTGAAAATTCAAAAAAAAAAATACATTTTTTAATCCGAATAATACAAAATAATATAGGTTTTATAATTTAAAGGTTAGAAAATTGGAAAATTACTTTTGCTTCTAAAAATATTTTCATGTTTTAACGAAATTTTTATCATTTATTTTCTGAAATGCAACCCATGGAATTGGGTTCCCCCGACCCCACAACCCCGGGGACTCTAAAAGGAGTTATTTGGGCATTGAGAAATTTTGGATTGAAGTATATTTGTCAAGATTAAATTACTGAAAAAATTTAATCAATAAGAATATAGTCTTTTTAATTTTTTTCCAAAACTGTATCTCAAATTTTGGCGTGAGAAAATATGTTTTTTAAACACATTTTTTTTATTTTGACCCTTTATAATAACGCTTTATTTACCAGCACGATTCGATTTAAATTGTAAATTTATCAGATTTCATGTACTAATAAAACTTAAGACAACAAATAAAGAAAATATTTTGAATAAAAATTGCAATAAAAAAAAAGCAAAAAATAACGTTTTTATTCACGTAAATAAAATTTTCTGCAAAATAATAAAAATACATTTCTACATGTCAGGAATTCTTGGTACATACCTAGTTTGTATCACAAAACACATTTTATTACAAAAGTGCTTTCTGAAAATTACAAACCAAGCTTGTTAGTAGATATATAATTCTCGCTTGCCTTAAAAATATGAAGTAAATAAATTAGCGTCGACGACAGCAGAATGCCAAAAAGGGATTCATTAGAGTAAATAGATAATAGGGTTAGTCAGCTATAGATTATAAAGAGATGTGAAGTATCTAATTTAGGATATATTTTTCAGAGTTGGAACGCAGATAATTGCTTATTATTAATATTTCTTTAAAGACGGTTTTAATTTTATAGTGTTAAAACACCCATTTAAGAACACCGTACTAATTGCATTAAAAACCGCCATCGAGGATTTTTTTTTGAGATTGTATTTGAATAAGAAACGTAATTCTTTACGCCTCAGCACCATAAGTAGTTGCCGACTAACTCTGGTATCGGCTAAATATAAACTGCAACCCAATAAGTGCAAACTAAGGTTTGGATGCTCTGTATATTGACGATTGCTAAATAAGACACTACGAATTAAGTAAATATACAAAAGTTTAATTAACAATGCATTACATGCATTAATAATTCACAAATTTCTTGCGATACGCCAATGGACATATCACCAACCCAATTTAACGTTTATAATAACACAGGTTCTAACAATGTGAAAAATTTCCCCTTGACAAATTTTTGTTAAATTTAAATTTATTTTTTAATATTCTCAAAATAAGAAAAAAGATTTAAAATTTCTTTTTACTTGGCACTGGTAGCCGTAATTAATTTGTCAAAAGGCATTTAAACATAACTTATTATTTAAACACGATGTTTTCTGTTAGTGGAGAATCCGAACAGAGGTCGTCCTTCACTCATCTGATAACCGAATAAAATATTTTTTTTTATCAAATTTCACACATAAACGAAAACATTTGACATGCGTTGCGTATCAAAATATGTTCATGGCTATTTTTAATTAAAAAAAAGATAATTACATTTTTATCAAATGTTCCACCTACTTGTTTACCAAGATCAAGCGTATTCTTTCTTCTCTTAATTCTAAAAAATCGTCTGGGCTGGATGGCATACCAGCAATTTTCCGGAGAGTTGAAAAGCTGCACGTGTGCAACCTGTCCCCAAAAAAGGATCCAAAACTCTTTCTTCTAACTATAGACCAACATCTTTTCTTTCTGTTGTTTGCAAAGTAATGGAAAAATTTATTAATTCCCAAATCTTACAGTATCTGGAAAAACATAAGATTCTACATGATAGAGAGTATGGATTTCGTCACAGTAGATCGTATAATGTAAAATAATATTTGTTTTAGGTGGTACTTGGAATTGGAATAGCTGGAGCGTGCAGGAGGCAGGAGCTTACAAATATAAAATTGAAGAATGTCAAACAGAAAGGTGCGATCTTGGTTATAACAATTCTCGACTCGAAAAACCACACAAGCAGAAAATTCATTTTGTGTGGTAAAAAAGTTGAAATTTACAAAAAGTATATACATCTTAGGCCATCTAATAATCCACACAATCGGCTCTTCACTTTTTATAGTAAGGGAAAATGTAAATCTCAACCTGTAGGTATTAACAGAATGGGAAAAATACCGGCCAAAATAGCCCAATATTTAAAACTAAATAATCCGAACAAGTGTACCGGTCATTGTTTTCGGAGGACTTCTGCCACCCTATTGGCTGATGCTGGGGGAGATATCTTAACCCTGAACCGACATGGTGGCTGGAAATCGTTGGCAGTGGCGGAGACCTACATCGAAGAATCGGTCGAAAATAAACTCCTAGTTGCAAGAAAAATCAGCACAGCGCCAAGCCTAAATCAGGAGATTACGGTTTTAAAGGAAAGTTCGCAATCTAGGAGCTCTACCGAAATAATCATAGAACCAGAAAGTAGTTTAACTCTAGAGCGCTTACCTTCGATTACCATAGAAAATGTTACAAATTCCAGCATAACGATAAAATTTTGAAAATAATTTGATTTGTAGTTTATAGTTTATAATTTTTAGTTGTTATTTAATTAAGTTTTTTTATTTAGTTGTTTAAAGTTGTTAAATTTTCAAGTTATGTTTGTGTGTTAATTTAAAAATGCCAATAATTATAATTTCATTGAAAATTCAAGAAAAAAATGTTTATTAATTTTTTACCACACTAGTGCGTTAAAATGATTTTTACCGCACATGTGCGTTAAAGTGATAGTTACCGCACTAATATGAGTGTGTAAAAACATAATTTACGCACGGATTGTAGATAAAGTAATATAATGTGATTTTTTATATTTTCAGTAATGTGTCTGTAAGCAGCCCTATCTCAAAAATATGACCGGTGACCCCTCAAATGTTTGTGGAAGTTACATTTTCAACACATGTTGTAAGTAGTATAGATCAGAAACATTTAACAAAGCAAAAGTTAATACTAAAACAGCAGCAAAAATCTAAAAATGAATCTGTAGGTCAGTCTGTACTGGGATGCCTATGTGTTGTTATTTAATGGTAGGCCAACAGTTGTTGCAGCAACCAGTTTCTTTATCAAAAAACACAGATAAAGCCTTCTGATCAAAGGTTAATAGTCCTGGCGCCAATTTCAGCAACTAACCAAAATTTCTGTTTTACCAGAAACAACAGAAAGTACAGATTTTGATTTCCAAAAAGGACAATAATGGTAGTTTTTTTCGGCTAAATATTGTATATTGTGTGTTTTAAATTTCAACACTGTTAAATATTGTCATAAGAATGTATTATAAATATACTTTGGATAAATTGTAAATACATAATACTATTTATATTTTTTTTTATAATTAATAAATTACATTTTTTGGCGCAAAAGTAATTTGTCAAGTAATTAAAAAGTGGTGTTTCGTTATTTTAATAATCAATATCTCATAATTTGTTTTATTAGTAAACACAAATTTTCGGTAAATAGACATTTATTGCAGTCAAAAATGGGGTTAATTAATAACAAAGAAGATTTGTTTGAAAAAAAAAATGTCTTACAATATACATAGATATTTCTAAGCTCATATTTAAAATTGATATTTTTAGCGACAAAGAAACGTTTTTCTCAGTGCATTACGTACAATTAATAAATTTATACCTAATATTTTAGCCTCATTTTAATTTTAATAAACTTTATACAAAAGCTTAAGATAATATCAGTTTTGTTAAAATTTTTATTTTTTAAGTTTATTTTTATAATTATAAATAGGCCCTGTTTACTAGTTTCTGCTTGCCTCCAAGATATCAAGTAAATAAATAAGGGCTTAAGGCAACAGAATACCGAAAAGTGACTCATCAGCGTAAATAGATAATAGCGTTGAACATAACTGAGTTAACCAGCTATAGGGTATAAGAAGCTGCTGAGAGTATAATTAAGAAAATATGTTTCAGGATTAGGTGGCGGATAATTATTTATTACCCGTATTTTGACACAGTCTGTAACCTTAACCCTTTATTTATTTATGGTTAGTTGTGGTTATATATATATATATATATATATATATATATATATATATATATATATATATATATATATATATATATATATATATATATATATATATATATATATATATATATATATATATATATATATATATATATATATATATATATATATATATATATATATATATATATATATATATATATATATATATATATATATATATATTTTTATTAACCGGCAAATGAAAATGTTTTTGTTGGTATTTAATTTTATTCATATCTATATGCTAGATACATATATTTCGTTAACATCCTTTACATCATAACTGTAGTGTATTTAAGTAATTAATGATAATTGTATTTATAATTGTTAGTATCTATTGTTTCCCCCACTCAATATAGGTTAGTTTAGTATAAATACATTTGGCGCATGTGGTTCGCCCTCTCTTTTGTAAGCTGAACGTTAGTGTTTAAATAAAATTAGTTCGTCAAATTTCCGGCTTTTATTTAAAACTATCAGCGGCAATCAGAGCAATTATTTGTGGAAGCTAATATTAACTTTTTCCAAGTTAAATACACCACAATAACTATGTCTTATTCGAAGTCCTTTGACAAGAATGTTATACATATTTTTTTTAAATTAAGGTTTTTGTCTTTATATAGAGCAAAGTCATATATATATATATATATATATATATATATATATATATATATATATATATATATAAAATATATATATATATATATATATATATATATATATATATATATATATATATATATATTATATATTATATATATATATATATATATATTATATATATATATATATATATATATATATATATATATATTATATATATATATATATAATATATATATATATATATATATATATATATTATATATATATATATATATATATATATATATATATATATATATATATATATATATATATATATATATATCATATGTCAATAACGACGTTTCCCCGGGTTGAAGGGCCATTATACCGGTGACAACGAAATCATACCCAGCCTTTTATTTTCTTGAATAAAAACATATAGCTTTCAAATGTTAGATGCTATAATATATCATAAGATGCTGATTTTGGATATTATAACATGTTCTATCACCCGGTTTAACCGGAAACGACATCAACTTTGATTTTTTCAATGGGATATCCTGTATATTTTAAAATTTGATTTACGAATCATTTCTGATATAAAATGATACTATGTCCCATACCTATATTTTGCTAGTTTTTGAGAAAATGGCGATTAAAAAAGTCCAAACTACCGCATATTATGGAATTTTATGGGAAAACAAATAAATGATATAAAAAATTATTATTTTTAATTTTATTTTTTTTCAAAACTCTATCTTCGGAGGTCATAATAAAACTACTTCCGGCTTTTTGGAAGTGCGCGAAAATTGCTTTTCCAATAATGTTACTTCAAAAATTTAAATGTAACACCCTGTATATTTTTTGAAATTTTGATTCTACGGGTCAGTCCTGATATAAAATCTGTATAATATCCTATAACTATCTGTGTTAGTTTTTGAGAAAATGGCGATTGAAGATATCCAAACGACCGCACCTATTAAATATTTTAAAATTTAATCTTACCTTAAGACTAAGGGGTTTCTGTAAAAAACTGTTAAATATATTTAAAATAGCAGTGAGGTAGAGTTCTTTGCATATATATAATAATACAGGAATTTATTTTTTTTTTTGTGTGTGGTTATCTTGGGGCAGTAGTAAAAGATTTTTATTATTTTTTTTTAAATTTATTTTAATAAAATGTGTTTTCTTTATAAATTTTATACCCAAAAATTATTATATGCTGGTTATGTTGTTGTGTTATTTTTTTTTTTTAATTATTAATGAGATTGCAATAATGCATACTTAAATTCTTCGGCTGCCTTTTTTATTGCCTTTTTTTTTTTGAATAAAACCATTTCAAAACTCTTTGTGTTTTGTATCGGTTTTCAAAATTTTTGTATTTTCGAAATCAAAAGTATGTTTTTTTTTTCGGTTGAATGATTTGTTAGAGCAGTTTTTTTTCGCTTGTCGTATTTATGACTATTTAGTCTGTTTTTTAAAAAATTGGTTGTTTATCCTATGTAAACGCTTAAGTGCTTGCAAGGAATTTCATATATAATATGGCTTTTTTTTTTTTTCATTTTCCTTGAGATTTAAAAAATTTTTTTTAGTAAATTGTGGCCCTTATAAACTGTAATATTTTTTTTTTAAAAAAATTTTAAAATTTTCAGAGAGTTTAGGAATGTACGGTAAGGATAGATATTTTTTTTTTTATTGTTTTTTTTTCCGTCTTTTTTTGGAATTTTTTGAATTAAAAAAAATTGTGAAATTTTTTTAAAAATGAGTTAATTAAATTATCTGGGAGTTAAAGTTTTAGAGCTTTTTTTTTTTTTTCTTTGTTTTGGGTTTTTTTTGATATGGGGGGTATTTAAAAGGGGTTATTAGGATTATATTTTGACCTTTTCCCCAAGAAAACCAAAAAATTTTTGGGGAAAACTAAACAATATATAAAGGGGGAAAGGTCAAAAAAAACAAACATATAAACTATATATATATATATATATATTATATAAAAAAAAATATATATATATATATATATATATATATATAAAATATAATATATATATATATATATATATATATATATATATATATATATATTATATATATATATATATATTTATATATTATATATATATATATATATATATATATATATATATATATATATATATATATATATATATATATATATATATATATATAATATATTATATTATATATTTATTATATAATATTATAATATATATATTATTATAATATTATAATATATATATTTTTAATATATATATATTATTATATATATATATATATATATATTATATAAATATATATATATTATATATATATATATATATATATATATATATATATATATATATATATATATATATATATATATATATATATATATATATATATATATATATATATATATATATATATATATATATATATATATATATATATATATATATATATATATATATATATATAGGACATAAGTATTGCAACAAATTAATTATTCAAAATATGTATGATATTTAATATTTCAATTTTAAAGTTTTAATGTTGTTTTCAATTTTTAACTGTGACAATCAGATAAAACCTTTTTTAACATGATTTAAGGTAACATATGCAGAAATAATTTAAGGATAATTTATTAAAAATATAGACAAAAGTATTGCAACTTTTTTTTTTTAAAGGGCAGCTAATTAAATTAACAAAGAACGTACAATATTAAAAAAACAAGTATAAAATTTAAAAGTATTTATTTTATAACCAAAGCATATCCATTGTTGGCTATAACTTGGCACATCTTCTGGGCATGAGGTGATTAAAATTTTAATACATGAAGGGGAGATTTCTCCAAACTTCTAAAAATTTTTTCATCAGTGTTTTTTTTTTGGGAAAAAGTTCGGTTTATTCGCTGTTCACCTCTTTCCCCTAGGTTTGCGATGGGGTTTAAGTCGGGGTTGCGCAGGTCAGTCTAAAACTTGAATATTGTTCTGCCGAAACATTGCCGCACCTGATTAGAAGTGTGTTTGGGGTCATTATCCTGTTGAAAAATGAACAGTAGGGGCATTTCCCCTTCTCAAAAAAAAGCATCATTTTATAATGTTTTTTTACGAACCTGTCCCTTACTCCATCGATAAAGGAGGGTAACCCCCCCAAAGGAAAAGAAGCCCAAAAACCCAAAACTACCTTTACCATGCTTTACTGTTAGCTTTCATACTTAGGGTTGAAACGTTGATTTACAGGTCTTCTAACTACCTCATTCCATCTGAATTAAAAATATTGTATCGTGTCTCATCACTGAAAAAAACCTTTTCCAATCAGCAGCATCCAGTGGATATGCCTTCGGGGAATAAGTTGCAGCCATTTCTTGAGAAATTGGTTTTTTTCGGTCCCCCACTATATAACCACCACAACTTTTTTTTAATAGTTTTGGAGGAAAGTCTTTTGGGGTTTTCGGCTTTAATCTGAGGACCTGACTTCCCAAAGGGAACGTTTTGAGAAATGCGTTTTATAAACCTGTCTGCGTGTGATTTGTTTTTCTTGGCCTACCTGACTTGGAAATAGTATTTAAAAATTTCTTTCTTTAAAAAATGAGATTATCCGTGACACTGTACTGTTTCAAAAATTACCAAATATTCCACCACTGTGGGTCCCAAAAAATGGAAAAACTTTGTGGATGTAGTATTCCTTGTATTATACTATCAATGCTATACACAAAATATTTATTAAATCTATTGCTATGTCTGCCTCTTGGTTAATCTTCATTTTGAACCTATTTTATCTGGCAATACTTGTTTTTTTTCCCGGTAAAAAATTTTAAGGGTTTTTTCCCCGGTTCTTTTTGGGGTTCTTTTGTTTAAGGTATTGTTTCTGTATAAATTTTTTTTTTTTTGTTCGTATTTTTTTTACAATTACATTTTTTTTTTTTTCATTTTTGCCAAAATTTTTCATCCATTATAACAGTTTTTTATAAAAAAAATCTCTTTTAGCATTTTTGTCTTTTTTCAGGGGGATTCCATTTTTTGTCTAAATATTTTAGATTTTGGGCTGTCTTTAACCCCGGGGGAACACGATTAATAATTTTTTTAATATCTCCTATAAAAATTTTCTTAAATATTTACATCAGAAACATTATTGTTCCAGACAGAGTTTAATAATTCCCGTTTAATTTATTAGGGGCATAATTTTTAAAAGACCTCAAAAAGTTATTTTTGTTTTTGTGTTTTTTCTTTTGGGGAAATGTTATCGACAGAATTAAATGGTTGATTTTAGGGGAAGGTGGGCTTTTATTGAAGATTTTTATTTTGTCATTATAAAATATTTTTAAAACTTTGAATTATGCAACAAAACAAAATTAAAAGTAGATGCGAAACAAATGAGGATTATAATTATTTTTGAAGTCGATGCCAGCAAAACCAGGAATTTTAAAAACCCAATCAAAATGGAAATAAAAATCGATAAAAAGCAAGTGAAAAAAAAAATAAATTTTTCTTAGCAACTTTAATTTTGTTTATATAATAATATATAAA